>PVHX01011684.1:0-63512 GCA_004024805.1 Geosciurus inauris
AGCTGGGAATGTAGCTTAGTGTTAGAGTGCTTGCCAAGCATGTAGGAAGCCCTAGGTTCCATTGCAAGGGCCAGGTGTGGTGCTGCATTCCTGTAATCCCATCTACTTGGGTAAGTGAGGCAGGAGGATTACATGTTCAAAGTAAACCTGGGCAATTTGATGAGGTAGACTCTGTTTCAATAATAAAATAAAAACCACTGGGGATGGAGCTTAATGGTAGAGTGCTTGCTTGGCATGTGTGAGGCCCTGATTTTAATCCCCAGCACCATAAAAACAAAATGAAGACAAAAACAAAAAATGAAAAGAAGAAGAAGAGGAGGAGGAAGAAAGAAAAGAAAAAGAAAGTGGAGAAAAAGGAGATGATTTGAAGCCCCAGAACTGCTATACGTGGAGGGAAAGGGAGGAACTGGCATTCATTGGCTAGAAACAGGAGGAGCTGCTTTGGAATAAATCTCTTTTAGGTGACTTCCATGTGCTTCTTGTGCCCTGAACCCTCCTGGTGAAAGTCATAACTTTCAGTGAGAGGGTGGTTTGCTTTCAAGATAGACAAGGAGCTGAGGCCTCTGGACTTCACAGATGTGAAGGAGAAAAGTAAGCAACTGGTTTACCTTCAAGAAACAATAGAGCTAGTGGTCAAAAGTTGGCATTTGAATCCTCTCTCTACCATCTTTTAGTTTTCTCCATGACCCTCTTCTGTCTATTCTCAGCTTTACTCTGGGCTCTGTGATATTGACTTCTCTATATGTGCAGTCACTTGGACTCACTTGACTTCTGAATTCTAGCTGAGTCTGATCAGTGGGAAGTACTGACAGCAGATTATAGGGTGGCAGAAGAATCAGGATATTGATTTTTCTCTTTTTCTGTAGAGCTGTAGTTTGGGCAGTGGAGGGCTCCTCTATCTAGGCACCCCCCCACCCCATGTACAGCTATCACTGGTTTCAGCTGCATCAGTCTTTCCCCTTGTCCCTGATGGCTGAAAGGTGATAAAGACTCTAGTGGGTAGTCCCTGGATCTTTTCCTATCCTTGTTCCCTTAATTCTGCTCACTCTTTTATTAATATTCTCAATTTCCCCTTTGAACACGCCTGCCTCTGTGTCTTTGTTTGAGCTGCTGTAATAACATACCTTAAGGTGGACAGCTGATGAAGAGCAGAAATTTATTTCTTACTGGTATGAAGCCCAAGAAGTCCAAGATCAAGGTGCTGGTGAATTCAGTGCCTGGTGAGGGTCCACGGCCTCTTAGAGCATTGTTTTGCTGTGTACTGACATGGTGGGAGAGGTGAGGGATCTCCTTTATATGGGCTGCACCCTCAAAAACTGATCACCTCCCAAAGGTCTCATCTCTCCATGCTGTCACCTGGAGGGTTAAGATTTTTTGATATATGATTTTGGGGGCTCATATGTTTTCATTCCATTGCACTTTCTGACTATTTCAGTGTTTAAACTTGAACAAGTTGCTTTTTTGTACCTCTATTTTCTTATCTGCAAAAGGAAGTTCATAATAGCATGTGCCACATGGGATTGATTATAGGAGGATTAAACAAATCAACATATCTGAAGCACTTTCCATATAACAAGTGCTAGCTACTATCATAAATATGGTTTCTCATTTAATCCTTATAATAACTCCACATGTAGACATTTTCTTATTTTACATATGGGGAAAATAAAACATAATAAAGTTTGGATAACAGAGTTGTGATTCCAAAACCAGGTCTGATTTGAAAGCTCTTTTTTTCACATCATTGTGTAAAATGAACAAGGTTTCCCACCTAGTTTCAAGGAAGAGAACAAACAGTAAGATTAATAGCTAGCAAAAACATGCTGAAATACTCTAGTGATGATGGAGTATTGAGAAGGTTGTTTTTAAAGAAACTAATCTCCTAGAAATGGCTTTGGACAGTAAAAAGAACATTTATCAATGTCGTGCCAATCATGCCATGAAATACAGTGCTTTTGTTTTTCCTCAAAAGAGCTTGTCACTTATATTTTAATTTTTTTTTAAGCTAATTGATTTTTCCTTTGGCCCCAAGGGCCTTTCTCTTTTAGTATCCAGAGTTGTCTTTAAGCCTTGATTCTTATTTTCATTTTCCTTATTGCCCCCTGGAAAGATCTGAAATCCTGTGATTAACTAAACAATTTGCACTCTCATTTTCCAAGGTATGGCTTTTGTGTTGAAGGTAAGATGGAAAAAGTGAAACTGGAACATGTTGGTTTCACATTAAACCCTCCTTTAAAAACCCGGCTGTAGTGTGAGGGGAGACAAGGAGACAGACAATACATGTCAGCAAGCTGGATTTGTCTAAGCCAGTAAGACAGGATCTCCTGAAACTTCTTTGAAGGAAATAAATTCCTTTCGGCTTCTATAGCTTGGGGGAGGTATTATTTTTCAGACTGAAAACAAAATGATGGACCCCAGACAAAGATAACCTGGGAACGTGTGCATGCCAAGTTCTATTCAAGTGTCGGCTAAGGTAACTGGACCAGAGGAGGAAGTGCAAAGCAGTGATGTCAGAAGGAGATGGGCCACGGGTACCAGGAATGGTGCTTCATCTGCAAAGGTACACTGAAGGTAGAATAGTAGAAATTAGCTGCATTCAAATTTGAAAAGAATATATGGAATATATATGTGGAAGGAAAAGAATTCACCTGGAACCAAAGAGAATTGGGTGACATGGGAGTTAAAAGCCAAGCTCAGCACATTCGATGTGATAAAGTTTTAGACAGGGTTCATCATTCATAGAAACTCAATTCACCAAATGCCTTTATTTTAATATTCCAAGAAAACTTGGCCCATGTGTAAGGGTGCTTGTGTTAGCACACATAGGCTAATCATGATTAGAAACAATTCACATCTCAATGACAAGCTCACTTCTTAGGCCAATGAAGATCAGTAGAATTGCAGGATTTATTTCCTTTTGTCTCAAACTCTGTTTGACCAGCCCTTCTTCCTTTTCCCTAACCTCAGGAACTCTGAGATTAGGCATTGTCATTGTTAGAGTGGCCTCCACCCTCATGGTCACCACTAAGAGGAACAAAAGCAAACAACTCTCAGGGAGCGCCACAACATGCCAGTCATCACATCAGATGTATCACCTGGAGGTTCTCACTGATCCTTTACAGAGAAAGACCATTAAAAAAAAATGTTGTTTATTCTCATTGAATGAATCAGGAAACTCAGGTTTAGAAATACACAGCCAGTAAAGTGAATCTGGAATTCAGATTCTGAATCTGTTTGAATTCTAAATTTGTACTCTTTACCATTTTTATAATGTCCTAATCTGTCTACAACCTACAGAAAAAGGTTAAAGGGAGAAGGAGACATGCTAGTTCAATTCACTTTCCACTTTTAATGAAGCAGGAAAATCACTGGAAGCTTTGATCAATTCTTAAGGATTGAACCCAGTGTCATTCTGGTCCCTAACCCCTGCAATCTGTGTTTGCTAGCACACACAATTTTCTTTTCCAGACTGACCCAGAAGTGAAACTCAGGCCTTTTCTGGATTTGCCTATTTCTCAAGCCCTAGGCAAATAAAGCTTGTTTGGGTGCACTTGCTCCCTCCCTCTCCCTCTCTCTATCTCTCTCTCCTTGCTCTCCACATACACACACATGCACCAGATTGTACTAAAAATTTGAGATATGGTTGGGAGGTAGAGGAATAGTTTATATTGCGAAAGAGCAGAGAACTTGAATTTGAACATCAGGCACCCCTGTTTCTAGAGCCCACAGCCCCAAGACACTGCATTGAAGGCTTTACCCTAGCTTCAGGCTATCTCCTCTCCAGATCACTTTCCCTTTGTATCCTGGATGGTTCCTCAAACTCCACATTTTTATAATTCTTTTAGCTAGAGCCATTCTGTTTTTCCCTGGTTTCAAACTCCGTCTCTTGTCCATTTTCACGTGTCTAAGTCAATTTGGGTGCTCAACAGAACAACATGACTTTCCATTGAATAGATTCCACTTTGTTTAAAAGACAGGTGGTAGAGGTTTCCTGCCCTACCTTTTCTGGAGCCATGGCCCTGAAGAGATGGGGTCTATTCCTGCAAGGATCTAGCAGAGCCTGGGATCAGTATTAATAGTAATGCCGGTACCTCATAGCTCTCTTGACAGCCTGAATCAAACAGATTCCCTGGAGACTTATTTGACTGGTTCTGAGTCTGTGTCTCTGCCTCCTACTGCCTCTGGGTTAGGCTGAGGTTTCTGGAACCCAGGAGACTGCTTTGGGCTTCTGGGATCCTTAAAGGGCATTTGGCACCCTATAAAAGCTGCTCATTAAAGGAAACAGTAGAATTGCTTTCCCTTTAATAGTCTAGCCATGCTTTCCCTTTAATAGTCTAGTCCACCCACTTGGGGAAGTTGGAGGTGGAAGACTATAAGCTTTGAGATGGTGGGCTGGCTGTAGTGGGACTACAGAGGGAAGACCAGGCCCCTAGAGCTCTGAGGCCTCATTCCTGGTGGTTGGGGAAGCCCAATGAAGGCTCTATAAAAAATAATGACAGCAGTTAAGCCAGTCAGGGGTTCAGTTTTGGGCTGAAATTCCACATTTTGCATTTTTTCCCTTGGCTCCCTCTTGAGGTTTGGCTCACCGCTTTTTCCCCTCTCCTGAGGTCCTGTGGACACGAGTGTTATTAAGGCTTCCGGAGGGTGGGATAAAGGATGGCCATGTCACAATGGAAGGCTAATTGGCTGGAACTATCCCTCCGCCCCCTCCAGCTGGCCCAAGTCTCTTCAGTTTTTAGTTCTTCCTAAAGGGTCTTGGCATTGGTGGTCTGCTTCTCTTTTCAGAATAATTAAAACCAAAGAAATTCAAATTAGGTCCTTTTTTGCTGTCAATGCTGTTTTGCCCTTGTTTGTGAGGAAGGCGGAAGCAGGGTGCCATTGGGACATTTTGGCTCCATAGTTTGATCTGAATCCAGTTAACTTGTCCCACAGAACATGTTCAGGTTGTGATATCCCCTGAGTAGGAGTGGCAAATTCTGGACAAGTGTGTGATTTGTCCTATTTCCTAACTGTGGTAGACATTACTAAAGGGCCAAGGCTTTTTTTTTTTCCCCTCAGCCAAACTTGGGCAGAAGAATCATGATTCTTCTTAATACAACTCTCCTGGCAGCTACTACCAATAATCAGTGTTGGCTCAGGAGCTGGAATCTATTTAGCTTTCTTATCCTTGCTCTAAGTTTCTCCGAGGCTTAGAAGGTAGTGCTTTCTTGGTAGGGGCTGGGTCAATGGCAGGTTAATTGGGTAAATTGTAGGTTTGCTTCCAACTCCAAAAGCACCTCTTTCCTAGGTCTCTGGACTTCTTGTGCCTTCCTTCTTCTCTCCCATCTATCTCCACACTTCCGTTTCCCTCCAAATGCATCATAGCCTCCTAGGGAAGGCTCTCTGCTTTCCAAGGTGCCTGCTATCCACGACTCCACTATTAGTGATGAATAGTTCTCTTTAATCCAACTGGGACCTCCTCAGCCTTAAATCTGCATACCTTACAGACAATCTTTTGGGTTAGGCCTCATTGAAATGAAAAAATGTTACCTGGAAAGTACTGAACTCATTTTGGAGTTTCTGTAACGCTGAGCAGATAGAACAGAGTGGTTAAGAACCAGGGCAGGAGGACAAACAGAAATGGGTGAACTGTGAGTGATCTAAAATCGGCATGGAAGCATTTGGGTAGGAAAGTCTGGTATCCGGGAACTCACAGTGGCACTCCTGCTGGTGAGACTGCCCAATACACGTGAATTCCTATCCAGCTCTGCCACAGGTTCTGCACAGCACCAGAAAAGGAGTGACCTGCTGGAGTCACATAGCCACACAGCCTCTCAGAGATGGGTGTGGTTTGCCAAGATGCCAACTAACCTGTTGACTGCAAGCCACCACGAAGCAAGACTTCATCTGTTGAAACCTTATCCCTGGCTTTGATGTACTTTCTCTTAAATAAAGAACCAGAGCCATTTTCTAGTCGTTTGGTTCCAGCTCCTACCAGGGAGTGTTTTCAAGAAGTTAAGTTTCTTTGAACATCTGTTTCCTCATTAGGTAAATGGAGAAAAGAAGTCCTCATTTCATGTTGTGTTATGAGAATAAAACGAGCTCATACCTGTAAGACACTGAGCACGTGTTGGCAGGTTCTGGGCTCTCATCCCCAAACTTATGGCAGACATTATTAATGGACTAACACACTCAATAAAGTCATGCTGATTTTATTGACCACTTGATAAAGAGGTGAAACTAGTTGTCCTAGAGTACATAGCTCATTTAAGACAGAATAGGGCTTTGTTTCTAGGTCTGCTGGATTTCAAAAGCCATGTTCTTAATCATTTTTATGCCTCTGATTTGACCTTAGACAAGCTATTATGATTTTCAACTTCCTGAAGGGAGAAGTAGTTTCCTCATCTGTAAAGTGGAAATAAATAAAATCAATCTCATTTTGTTATTCTAAGGATTGAGTTGGTGCGCATAGCGTAGTGCTTGACCTGTTAGAAATGCATATTAGCCCTTCTTCCTCCTTCTCCTCCTCATCATCATCTTTTCTGAATCTATTCCCTACCCTGCATTACCTGCCTTTGTAGTTGGCACAGGTCTTCAGAATGTGTGAGTAGCCCTTTTGAAATGGTATATGGCATTGTAATGCCCAAAAGGGAGGAGGAATGAATGACTATCAGGACTGAGAACTCTGCTGACCTCCTGGGATCTGCATAAATAATTCCAGGAAATCTCTTTCTAGCTAATTTGGGAAAAGCCTGGAGAAGTAGCTCAGCCCAGCAAGGATGAAAAGCTCTTCCTCCATCTGCAGAATCTCTGCTATTTATGGCTATACAGTAGAGGCTGGCCTTCTTAAGCTCCAGGATATAAAGCTTGTTATATTCGTGCTGGAATAGCTTTTAGGCCTCCTTCATGTAGAGGGGGCAGATGACTGGACCATGTAGGAAGGAGATCTCAATGGTTGTGTCCCTGTCTTTGACACCCAATGCCTGGAATAGATCACATAGATCACTTTTGTTGAGAATGTTAAGAGGGTGTTTTTGGCAAAAGAGTTCAAAGAAAAGCAGAATTCTCTGAGCTTTTACTGGAAGTGCACACAGGCAAAATGCTAAGATAGGATTTATTGTCTGAATTTTTATACCTCTCCATTTCCATTGAGGAATCACTATGACTTGAGCAGTCTTCTTAGTGGTCATTTCTTCCTTAAAAACCCATTCGTTTCCATGATGGCAATTTCATATTTCCACTACTATACTTTACTTTTAATCCATACATGTCTGCTATTCTTTGGATTGACCTATTTTTTAAAATGTCATTTTAAAAATAGATTTTATTTTGTAGACCAGTTTTAGGTTCACAGCAAAATTGAAAGGAAAGCACACAGATTTCCAGTACACTCATGGGTCCCACACATGCAGGATCAATCTCCTCTGTTATCAATAGACATGTCATAACTACCCAAAGTCCATAGCTTACTTTAGGGGTCAGTCTTGGTAGTGTGCACTCTATGGGTTTGGACCAATATAAAGGCACGTACCCATCATTACAGTATCATACAGAGTATTTTCACTTTTCTAAAAGTGGTCTGTGCTCTGTCCATTCATCCTTTCCGGTTCTCTGCTGCTCTCAGATCTTTTTTTTTTAAATATTTTTTTTAGTTGTAGATGGATACAATATCTTTACTTTTATTTATTTTTATGTGATGCTGAGGATCGAATGCAGTGCTTCACGCATGCGAGGCAAGTGCTCTACCACTAAGACATAATCCCAGCCCCAGATCTTTTTAATTGCACCTTAGTTTTGCCTTTTTCAGAATGTCATTAGTTGGAACCATATAGTACCTAGCCAAAATTATTTTTTGAAACTTTTAATTTCCAAATAATTGCAGATTTGCAGAAAAGTTGGAAAGCTAGTGCAGAAAGTTCTCACATACCTTCACCCAGCTTTTCCTAACACCTTATAAAATCATAGAATATTTGTCAGAACTGAAAAAATAGATATTGGTACAATATCATCAACTAAACCACAGATTTCATTTGTATTTCATCACTTTTTTTACTAATATCTTTTTGGTCCCATGGTTCAATCCAGAATATCACATTGTATTAAGCTGTCACATTTCCTGAATTCTCTGATCTGGGACAGTTTCTGAGTGTTACTTTATTTTTCATGGCATTGACAGACACTTTGTAAAATGTATCTGTACTTGATTATTTTAATTTTTCTATTGATTTACTTAACTGTTTTATTTTGTAGTAGTATAAGTTTTATAAAAATCGTAAAGAGACAACAGAGTTCCACATACCACACACCCAACATTCCTTATTATTAACATCTTACATTATTATATTTGTCACAATTATTGAATCAATATCGACACATTATTATTAATTAAATTCTGTTATTCATAAGGATTTTCTTAGTTTTCTTAGTTTTATCCTTTTTCTGTTCTGGGATCCCATAGGGCTACCCATCAAATGCAATATACTTTTAGTTGCTATGTTTCCTTCACTCAGATGGTATTTGTCTGATATTTTTCTTATGATTAGATTGGGGTTATGTTTTTTTTGGCAGGAATAATACAGATGCAAAGTGCCATTCTTACCATGTCAAATAAAGGATGCATATTATCAATACAATTTATGACCTTAGATATTGATATCTTACCCTGGCCTCCACTGTAAAGTTCCTTGCCACTTCCCCACCCTTTCCATACTGTTATATCTCTAAGAATATTATTTAAGGAGTGAGGAGTAATGTTCTACCTCCTTGAAGGCAGAGCATCTATATACATTGTTTAGAATTCTTTGCATACATTATTTTCATACATTATTTGTCTTATTATCTTCCATTTTTGTTTATTTGATCATTTATATCAATACATATGGATTGATATTTATTTTATACTTTGGGCTATAATCTAATACTACTTATTTTGTTGCTCAAGTTTTTCCAACTTTGGTCATTGTGAGTTCACTTGACTCCTGTGTCTTATTGACATAGCCCTATCATTTTGTATTTATTATTTCATTGATTTTTCTGAAACTACAAGACTTAGCTTGTATAATTTCTGCCCCAATACTAAAACCAAAATCATTTGTGTAAGAAACCCTGGCTCTTTTAATTGGAGATTAGTATTAGGAACTAGGGTTCTCATTGCTACTAAGGTGGTGTTGCTTCTAGGCTCTTTAAACTGAGTGAGGAAGGAAATATATGTGTGTATATTAACCCATGTATTTATTAATATTTCTATATGTAATCATCTATATTAAGCCAAACATGAATTAATACCCCATCTCTAATTCTAATTCAGCTTCCTTTTCCTTTAGTCATTTGTAGACTGGGTCCAAAAGTAAGCCTGAATCCTACTATCTGCCATTTATTTACTTAATGGTGAGTCCCAGTTTATATGTACGGTGGTTGCAGAATTGCCAACCCATCTAACCACAGAAAACAACTTTATCAATTAGAGTCTAGCACTATGTAAGTTTCATTTTCCCTTAGTCTTTCAGACTCTGCTCATTTCCAAAGTTACTTGGGTTAGCACCTGCCCCCCTTCCTTCTTCAGGGAGTCTTGTTTCATGCTTTGGCAGTACAGTTAATTATTTTGTCACATTCTGCATTCCATCTAAGATATCTTTGACTTCTAAAAGATTTATTTTTAATCTGCACACATTCAGGTTTACTCTCTCTGAAGAAAAGTTTTATGGATTCTTGACAACTATGTAATGTTGCCCATTTATTTTTTGAATCTTCTGTTAAGGTGCACTTTTCAGAAGTTTTATTTTTTTCCATACATTACATTCATACAAATGTAAGATTTATCAAAATTACACTTAGCTCATTAATTACTGAAGGGAATTTTGAGATACTGAAACCAGTCCAAAGAGCATTTGAGAAGGTAGGTATCCAATATTAAGATAAAAGTGCTGTTAGATACCAACTGGTTATTGTCCAACAGGGCCATAAGCCATAATTATGAGATTATCTGTTCCATGGGAATGAAATTATTTCCAGCTGTACTGTACAAAATTATCTAAGCTAACCTCTGTCCCAACAGAGGTGTAAAACAGCCCAGATAATAGATTGCCAAGACTAGCACTGTACTGGGAGAATATCCAGTAAATTCAAGTTTCAGATAATTTTTCTGGTACTAAATTGGTTTAAAAAATTGAATTGGAGGATCTAATAAAAGCACTTAATTGGGAATAGAACAAAAATTGGTAAGAAGATAGAATTAAGAGAGGAAAGGAAGTGTGGAATGTAGCCAGGGGTAAAGTTAGAATTCAGAAATTGATACCTGAAAATCCTGCACAACTACCAAGATGATGGTGTGTGTGTGTGGGGGGGGGGGGTACATGGCAAATTTGGCCATGCATTTTCTAGCTCTGAAAGCAAAGAGGAAGCTAGGAGACTTTTAAAGTTTGTGTTCTCCATTGATGTTTCTGCAACAGAGACCTTTGGGTCTGTTGTGGAAGACAAAATGCTATTGCTTAAATTGAAGGCAAAATTATCTGTATCCTGTAGCAGCTGAGAAATTTATGGGACTAGAAAAGACTTCAGATAAAGTCTAAGAATACTTCGGCTTTTTAAAAAAAAATTTTATTTTTTTTGTCAAACAACACTCTTTAGGGTCCTCCTAGTTAGATCCCTCTGCTAATTGGCCTTGCAGCCAAACCTGCTAAAGGCAAACAGAGAAGAGATAGCTCTCCAATTTTCCCCACTATAATGTGTCTGGCTATGTTAATTTTCCATAAATATCACTTGAAGAGGTGATTAAGTTGTATAAATGGTGATGGAATAACACATTCCCACCAAGCTACTTACCACTAGAGTTTATATTCCTAATCCTGGGAGACATATACACCCACGGGCTGGGGGACTAAGAAAAGCAAAGAGCGCTCTTTAGGCAAGAACAAGGCTCAGGATAGAATAGAATCGAAGATCAACCATGGAGAAATTGGAAAACCTGTTTGTTTCCACACTTTCTTGGTTAATCTCCCTATTGTGTGTCTGTATCTTAGGCTCTTGTGAAATGTCTAAAGTTAGTTTCTTTGTCTTCATTTAGACTGTAGTGACAGGGACATGTTGACTCTATAGGCAGCACTGGAAATAATCATGAGAGAGATCCTAGAAGGGTGGGTTCTATGGTTTGAACGTGTCCCCCAAAGTTCATGTGTTGAAAACTTAATCTCCAATACAACAGTGTTGCAAGATGAGAAATTCAAGAGGTGATTAAATCACGAGGGTTCTGCTTTCATGCATGGAATAATGTCCCTGATAAAAAGATGGGTTTAGCTCTGTTCCTTTGGCATGCATCTCTCCTGCCCATGCAGCAAATGTTGTCACCAGATGTCAGACCCTGAAGCTTTTCCAGACTCCAGAAACCTGAGAAATAGATTTGTGTTCATTATACATTATCTGGTCTGGTGTATTCAGTCATAAGCTGAGTAAAAGAGACTAAACCAGGAGAAAAATATCAGAGGCCAAATGTTGAGGTTATTTGTGTGGCTGGGTCCTCCCCAGAGATGTACTTCCCAGGAGTACACTCTGCTCTGATTTTAGGGGAAAAAAGCTTTGAAATTGGTTCTTTTAAGGGCTGATTCCCTTGCTGTGTCTTTAGATAGAGCTGGAGTTGAGATCCTTTTTGTCTGAATCATGATCTCTCAGTCAAGAAGCAGTGCTGTAAGATTTCTCTCCAATACAAGATTAACAGAAAATAACTTTTCTCTTTGAAAAGGTGTTGGAAATACAATTCCTCCACTGGCCTCAAATTCAGGCAGATCACTTTCCAAGATAAGTGTTCTCTATTGAACCGTTTTCATTTTCCCAGTGAGGTCACTGCTCTCCTCCCTGGGAGGCCTCCCACATAGGGAACATCACACCATCTTGCTCAGCCCTGGAGATCCTATCTGGCCATGCTGGCACATGTCCCGAGCCTGAGACTTGGAGAGAGGAGATATGGCTCCTTCTTGTCTCACCCACAAAGATGTGAATCTTGGCACTTGGAGTGATGGCTTTGTGGTTTACAGATGGTGAGAAGTGCTCACAGAACTGAAGGAGCTCTGCTTTATTTGAGAGTTGTGCCCAAAACCCACATGTTGGGTTTAAGAAAGCAAAACCTTTAAGAAGTTTCCATTTTCATCCATATTTCTTTATAATAACTTGTAATAATGATTAGCATCTAGAACTCTCTGGGACCAAGATAACCATATCTTTCAAAGGTATGAAAATTCTAAATATTACAAAAATGCAATGTCGTATCTATAATCAGACATTATTTTTCATTATATAAACCATCACTGCTTCCACAAAATAAAATTGCCAATAGCTCCCCCAAAAATGACACCTTCATATTTCCTAGGATTCTGCATACAGAAGATTTTTCTGAGTTAAGAAATTTTCTCTCCAAACTTGTAAATTATCTTCTAAAATGAAGCATGTTAGATATCATTTGTTTGTACTTTAGTATCATTTCATCAAGTATCCTAATTTTTTTTTCTGGGAATTGGCCCTTAGGGAACGGAGACTTTAATTGGAAAGATGTGGGAGTGGGGGTGGGAAGGACTAAAATTGGGAAATACTGGACAGTATCTTAGAATTTCTTCAGCTTTAAGACCTTTGCTTGCTCATAATATCTTTTCTTAAAAAGTTAAGTCCTGAATTTCAGCCAATCTGGACTATCATATGTGGCTACATTAATACCACCTGGGGATGGCCACCAAATATAAACACCAGTCAGAGTCTCAAATTCAATTTAAGTAGTGACAAAATAGAAGTTCCAAGTGATTGGCTTATTGTTCCATGTCTGGCTCTTAAAGCAATTTGAAGCTATCGGGGGCTGTGACCATAGGGTAAATCAGGAAGCCGGAGGGGAAGTGTTATCCTAATTTCCCAGATGCTCCTAGGCACACAGCATGTAGCATGTTCTGCACTTCCATCCCCGCTGTGAGGAGGTCTGTCACATTTCTACCCTATTCCCTTCATTCTTTTCCCTTGAGTGAAGCTTTACTCATTGGATCATGTTCTTAGTCATCTATCAATTTATTCATTCATTTGTTCCCAAGCAGTACACATTATGGTTTTTAAAATGCAAATAATAGAAGCTTAGATTAACTTTTAATTAAAAAGGAATGCACTGAGCCAGGTGCGGTGGTGCATGCTTTTAATCCCAGCACTTTGGGAGGCTGAGACAGGAGAATGGCGAGTTCAAAGCCAGCCTCAGCAACGGTGAGGCGCTAAGCAAGTCAATGAGACCTCGTTTCTAAATAAACACAAAATAGGGCTGGGGATGTGGCTCAGTAGTCAAGAACCCCTGAGTTCAATCCTCAGTACCAAAGGGGGGGGGGGGGAGGAATGCACTGGAATATGAACAGGCAACTGAATAACAAATTGTGGTAGTTTGCAGACTTGATTGTGCTTTTCCACCTGTCTGTGTCCACAATAGCTGCAATATGACTGTTGCTCCTCTCATAAAGGAGAAAAAAGCCTACTCCCCACCCCCTTGAATCTGGGCTGATCTCATGGCTTGCTTTGGCCAATAGAATGCAATGGAAATGATGATGTGCCAAGTCCAAGCCTGGGCCTCAACAGGCCTTGTGTGTTTCTACTCCCTTTCTGGGAACTCTACCCAACTGCATGCAAATAAACTCAGGCTAGAATTCTGGAACAGCAAATCCCAGTTAAGGTTACCCTGGACCAGCCAGCCTCCAGCTTACCTATAGCCACTTACAGATGTAAGTGTAAATCCCTCTAAGACCAGGAGAAATACCCAGCTTAACCAAGACCAAATTTTGGACCTTCAGAATTTTGAGATAAATAAGTGGATATTATTTTGTGCCATTAAATTTTGGGATTATTTGTTACACAACAAAAGATCACTTACATGAAAACCTTTAGAACCCTCCAGAGAGCGGTCACTAGATGATATAGTTCCAGTGGCCTTCCATTCTCTTTTTAAACTCTGCTCATTCCTGAGTAACATAATTTGATTGGTCCATCTTGGGTGAGATCCTCTCTTCTAGGTGGAGGTAGAGTTGTCCGGTTTAGCAGCTTTGCCTGAATGATAAGGAGCAGAGGAAGGACAATTCCATAAGGAGGGTAGTAGCTGCTACTTTTAGGAAAAGGGAAGAGAAGTCCTGGAAACAGAGAACACAGGTCCACAATAAGTACATGTTCTGTGCACTTACTCAGGTAGGAGTAGGCTGTTCATTTTCAGCAAGGAAGTCCTGGTCTAATGGAGGAGTCAGGCAAGTATCAGAAAAGCAACAGTATGATTACCACTGCTGCAGAGGGACTGAAGACAGCTGTGAGAGCCAGAGGACACCTGCCCCATACTTGCCACCACAAAAACAGCTTTGAAGAAAACAGCACTGGAACTGAGCTCTGTGAGATAAATAATGCACTGAGTGAAGAGGTAAGAATGGGGAGGAGCACAGGAGGCCCTTCCAAGCATTGGAGTAGCATGAGTGGAAAGGCAGGGTGAGTTACTATAGGGTAAATTTATACCATGCTATGGTGGGTTTGTCCCAAAGGAGTGGAGAGAATTTGGTTCCTAGACTCCATCAGTTCCTGTTGTCATATCTCCTCCAGTTCTCACACTTGTTATCTGCTTGGTCCTTGAAGAATTTGCCACTATGGCTAAGAGGCCAGAGAACAGAGAATGACGTGGAAAGTGTAAAACGGTTAGGGGTGGGATTGAGGCTGGTAGGTAAGGGGGGGTTCTGGAAAGCTTTGGATATTTGCTAAGGTACTTGTATTTTCTCCTATAAACAACAAAGAACTAATGTAACTACTTAGGCAAGGGCAGTGGTAGTTCTCAGATTTGAATTTCCAAAGATCAGTCTGGAAGCAAGTAGAGACAAGACAGCAAGGGGCACTAAAACAGGAAGGGAAATAAATTGGGAAGCTATTGTTGTCTATTCAAGAATTTATGGCTTTGGGCGAAGCATGCCAGGCGCAGTGGCATATGCCTGTAGTCCAGCTGCATGGGAGGCTGAAGCAGGAGGATCACAAGTTTGAGGTCAGCCTCAGCAACTTAGTGAGAACTTGTCTCAAAATTAAAAAAAAAAAAAAAAGGCTTGTTGAGCATGCTTGTATTCAATACCCAGCATGGAGCAGGGGAGTGGAAGTAAACTAAACAGAGTGAGTGAAGACATGGTGAGGTTGGGACAGGTCTTTTATATGATATACTCAAAGGAGGTCTGGAGACACCAGCTGCTTCAATCTTTAAAACTACTGTTGTTCCCTTGGAGCAATCATTTTAAAAGGCCTTTGTTCCTAATAACAGAGCCTCCTTTATGTCAAGCAAGACACACTTGCTCTGGAAAAATTGGTGATAAGCTTAAGTCTACATGATGGTGAGATAGAAAATCCCTCCTCATTCTTGCTAGGAATAATAAATAGCTCTCCTTGGACCTACTCAACTTGCTAGAGACCCAAGCAGTTTCCACACCCACTTAGAGTCCATGGTGTGAGATGCAGGGCTGTCAAAGGCCAGCTCTGAACTAGAAGCAGATGGGAGAGGATTCTTGCCAGAGACATCATCCACATGATCAGAGGTTTTCAGCGATCAGAGGTTAAATGTTCGGAGAAAGTGCATCTGATGCCTTATTCACAACTGGATCAACTGAAATAACAAGGCGAGGAGGTGTCGGCCTCATGAACCATTTTAAAAAGGAGCGGCTGCCAAGAGATGCATGTTTGCCTTCTGGGGAGGGTATAGGAGAAAGGGGTAGTAGCCTTACTCAACAGGAGTTGAACAGGAAGCAAAGGAGATAGATTGGTTTGATCCCTCCTTCCATGTGATAGAGTGGACCTGGAGAAGATGGCAAGTCTCTAGGAATTATATATAAATTCTATAAATTGGGAGGGTAAAGAAAAAAGATGAATTTGTAGAGAGAAGTACATTTTTTTCCATTAGCTTGTATTTGTTTTTAAAAAAAACAACAACTTGATATCCCCAAATATCCGTCATTTGATGAGTATGTTATAGGTCTGTTACAAGAATAAAAAATCATAGTGGATTGTCAGTCTCTTTTACTTTGGCTGAGAAACCAGACATTTGCATGAAAAAATGCTGGTATCAATACAAGGAATTAAAACGAACAGTGCAATCAACCTGGTGGTAGTGGCAGAAGGAGGAGTCTGAAAAAGGCAATTTGGCAATAAATCCTTTTTTAGACTTGTTATCTTGAAATGATAATATTGAGACACAGAGCTTCACTAGCATGGCTGCCACAGTGTTACAGGTAAATTACTTTTTTCCTCATCTGATTTTTCCATAGTTTCTGCTATAAATGCATTCACCTTTTGTTTTTTAAGTAAAGAATACGAATAAAGTTATTGGTTCTTAATAAATCTTCCATAAATAATAATTTTCATTATTTGGCTATTAATCACACACTGCTCTAGCTTTTACTGCATCAAAATGAGATCTCCCCTGTCAAGAGAGGACAGAATCACTTCCATTTTCTGGAGCATACATAGAGCTTTATAGTTCAGTCTCCTTGCTGGGCCACATTGTGTACACAGTGTGTTCACAATGCACTATTTACTTTTCATAAGTCTTGAAATTATATTGTCAATTGCACAATTCTATTATAGTATTGTGGTTTTTCATGTGTGTGCATTCTGAAAGCATTGAATCAGTTAAATGCTTCAAATACATTGCATGTTTTATAATCCTGTTTTTCCATTTTCCTAGTTTTGTTTATTTAGTAGACTAGACAGCTCCAGAAAATGAAAGTGAATCTGTCTTCCCTCAACAAAGAAGTCAAGAGAGGCCTCCACAATCCTGGGCACTCTGAGACAGGGCAAGGGTTGCCCAGCACAGAGGTGGGAGCTCTGCTGGGTGTGTTTGCCTCAAGCCAGCTACCTTTGGAAGGCACTGGCAGCCCTCTCTTTCAAACTTTCTCCTCCCCTCCTGGGATGCTCAGGGCTCTAAACTATCAGCCCTGCCTTGCTCAAGCATCACACTGAGAGTCTGGGTGTGAGGATTTTGCTAATCCCTTCTGTCTAGGAGACCCAGGCCTGGCCAGCTGTGGCATTGCTGGGACCCAAAGCACAGTATCTGGCTTCTATTTCTATCGTGGTTTTTCTTGCTCATCTGACCCACTTATTGTATTTTCATTATGCGTTTCCCTTCCCCGTGTCCTGCCTAAGGTGGGGGAAGTGCTTTGCCTGGTGAAGACATCTCCTTAGCCTAGTGAAGATATCTCCTTTCACCAAGACGTTTCTCAAGAGGGGAATAATTTAAAGGAAATGAGATGCTGTACTTAAAGCTGGGCCTTCATGTGCCCTACATATTCCAAGTTTCGGAGCCCCACTCTACAAAATATATCAAACACACTAACTGCACCCATATTCTACATTATATATACTGTTTCACTCTAAAATTTTTGTGAGGATTTTTATGTTTGTGTTTTAGAAATTATTTGGCTCTATGTAACTTTCATTTAATTTATAATTGGCTATGAGTTCCCAACAATCACTGTGTGCACTTCAAGGGATTTGTGAGAAATTAAAATGAGAAAATTGATCTTATAAACTGCATTAGATATAATGAAATCTTTATGAATACAAACTTGAACAGTTAACGAAGTAGGCATGTTGGTTCCTTTTTTGTAGACATTTAATTAGACATTTATTAATTTTAATTTTTATTGTGTTTTTTGTAATTCTGGAGCCAGCCACTATTTTTCTGCCTGAGTCTTATATATTTTCTGGGTCCCTGAAAAGCACTTAGCTCTGGAATTTCATTGTACTGCTGACACAATGGTGGTTCTTAAAGATATTGGCTTTATAACCCTTTTATACTCTTAAAAATTTATTGAGATCCCAAAGATTTCTATTTTAAAGTATAGTCTATGTCAATTGATATTGATTATCCTAGAAATTACAACTGAGAAATTTTAAAATAGCTTACTATTAAATTTATTTAAAATAATAATGAGCTGACTACATTTTACATAATTAACATTTTTAATGTCAAATAACTACGTTTTCCAAAAAAAGCATAGTGAGAAAAGTGACATTTTTGTAAATCTGTTTCATGTGTGACTTAATAGAAGACAGATTTCTCATAATCTCTTTGGAATTTAATGTGTTGCTATATATTGTTTTGGTGGCAGTTAGGAAAACAATATAACTTCATTCATATATGTAGTTGGAAAAAAAACTATATTTTATAGACTTTTCAATGCTATATTGGAACTTACACAGAAGTTTTTAGAAAGTTATTTGTATTGTGGAATCTAAAATAATTTTAATGAAAATTTATACTATGTTATTTTAAAATCCATGAGCTATTTTTCACTTTGAAGCTATGATTTACATGTGCATGATTTAGTAACAAGATACATTGGACGTTTGGAAAATATTGGTTTATGGAATTGTGCAGATCTTCTAAATGTTGATACATTTCTTTATACAATATGAGCAGATCACATTCACAGATTTTATCAGAAAAGGGTTTTTTTTTTTTGTTTGCATTTTGTTGTTGGTGTTTTTATTTTAGTGCTGGGGATAAAACTCAGGCCTTGCCTTTGCCCATTTCCAGGTAATGACTCTACCACTGAACTATACCTCCAGCTCAGAAAAGCCTTCAAGTATTGGGAAGTCAGCAAGTTAACAGCGACAAATGTATTTTCCAAATTTGTAATTTTTACTTAAAAACCTCAAATGTTATGAGAGGCAACAAACACTGTCAGTTGTTTTCCTGGAAGTAACAGTTTCACTTAGTTAATTCTCATGATCCAATCTGTCAAACACCAAATCTAGGTGCTATGGTTTCTCATTGGTTCTGTCAAGTATGATGATGATGATTGATGAAGAGTTTGGTTTGGACTGCAACTCAACAATCATGCAGGTGCCTTTCTTTGAGACAAACACAGCACTCAGACAAATGTAGAAGTGCATTGGGAGTTCTTCCCATGTCCCTTGAGCAGAATCTTAAAAAGATGTGTGCTCAAGGGTTGAGATAGAATAAAATCAATAATTATTCTGCTTCATCAAAGACATGCGTAAGTGAACTGCCACTGTTTTCTACTGCAAGTGGATGGCATTGAAGGAAATCCATGACCACTGGTGTGCTTTTGTGCCACCTTGCTTCCTATAATGGTGCTGACGGTTTTTTCTACCTTTTCTTTCAGACTATCAGTCCTAATATAAACACAATGGGAAAGGCAAATGATGTCTTAGTGTTACTATGAATAGTCTTTGTACATTGTGGATTCCCAGTAAAGCTCTTGGGGACCCAGAGAGACCCATGAACTGTACTTCAAGAACCTCTGTGATAACTAGTCTTAATAAAATCGCCTAGGATGGTACCAGGAACATATCAAATGTTTAATGTTTATGGTTGAAACTGTGTTCTCTTTGCTTTTCTAAGCATACTTTTTCTCTTTGTTTTAAAAAATATTTTTTAGTTATACATGGACATAGTGTCTTTATTTTGTTTACTTATTTTTTAATGTGGTGCTGAGGATCGAACCCAGTGACTCACACGTGCGAGGCAAGCGCTCTGCCACTGAGACACAACCTCAACCCATACTTTTTCTCTTTTTAAAATAAGATTATAGATGCTTCATAGGGATATTGTGGAGATTAAATGCAATTATATACATCTAGTGCTTACTCTAGTGTTCAACACACAATATGTGTGCTATAAAGATGAAGTAATATCACTAATGCTAAGTCACATAAAAACTTTTCCTGGGAATCACCAGCAGGATTCCTTCATGTTTTGACTGCTAGTGCTTGACAGGACTCTTTCCTATTGAGACTTTTAAAGGAGGTATCCTCATTCCCTTTTCATCTTCATACTTTGAGCTGAGGCTGCTGAAGTTTCTGGGGATTTTCTTTTATGGACTTGAGAAAAGGGCCCCCACAAGGAATTCTCACTGATTTGAGGGCCACTGAAAGCTGCTATAGTCTCTCCCACCCCCTAGCTCTTGCAATCTAGTCTAGACATTCTGAGGAGGTGGAGGATATAATTACAGCTTGAAACACTTTACATGCACCAGCAACACAGCTCCTCCCGCACATGTGTGACTCAAATCCCAAGAGGGCAGTGAAATCTGATGATTCACTGGCTCAGATAAGCTGGAAGTGAAACTCTAGAGGTCCAGGGTCCAGTTGTCTTTATACACAGCACTCTTTACTTGCAACCAATTTCTCCATTTGGTTCAGTTCAATTCCAAGGAACAAATGGTGTGTTGAGCCCTTACTAGAAGCACCCTCCCCCTTGTGTACCATGCTACATTAGCTATTGTGCTGGTTTTCTCTGCTGGCCACTTCAGATCCATTTCTGTTTTCCTTGGGGCTGCTTTGAGGCTGATCTTTATGGATGGCGTCCCAGGCTCTTGCCTTCTGACCTCCAATTGGACTCCATCCACAGCAGGTGCTGGAAGGAAGGACTGGAGCAGAAACAGGCTGGCTCTCCCTTTCTGTAGCTGGCTTGATCTGGCTGCAGCTTCTGTTGGATGATCCCTGTTGTGCTATTATAGCTGGCCATAGCTCTCGTCATGATCTCGTGGTGCCATGATCAGGTGGCACCATTTTTCCCCTCTTTTATCCCTTCCTGGTGGTAACAGACTACTGTAGCCAGTCTCTAGCAAATCACTACCTCTGCCCTTTCCTTGCCTTGCCTGCCCACAGCTCTGTAAATACTGTCTTCCTTATACTCTTTCCACTTAAGACTTTGAGTGGGCCATCTGTTCCCTGGTTGGCTCCTGACTGGCTCAGATAAGAACCTGTCCTTGAGATGCTTCTGGACCACTTACATTAGTTATTCTAAGCATCAGTTAGGTACATATACCTCCCTTATACTATTAAGTCCAATAGCTCTGCTATTATTATGTACTTAATTTCTGCTTCATTTTTTAAAACCGTACATTAATTCAGGTAAAGAAAAAATAAAAAAGAAAAATAAACTTTTTATTACCAGTTAAATAGAAACATGCTAGTTTCAGTGTTTGTGTCCCCTGAGCCCTCGCTACCAAATTCATAGGTCAAATCCTAACCCTCATGTGATAGCATTAGAAGGTAGGGCCTTTGGGAAGTGACTAGGTTAGAAGGGTCGAGCCCTTATGATTGAGATTAATGACCTTACAAAAGGTAAGGTCATTACAAGCTGGCTTGTCTTTCCTACCACATGAGGATAGTATGAGAAGGTGCCATTCATGAACTAGGAGCTGGGCCTTCACCAGGCACTGAATCTGCCAATGCCTTGATCTTGGACTTTTCAGCCTCCAGAACTATGAGAAATAAAGTCTTGTTTTCTTTCTTTCTTTCTTTTTTTAACTTTATTTCATTTATTTTTCTATGTGGTGCTAAGAATCAAACCCAGTGCCTCACACATGCTAGGCAAGTGCTCTACTACTGAGCCACAACCCCAGCCCAAAAATGTCCTGTTTTTTATAACTATTTAGTTTATAGAATTTTTTATAGTAGCTCAAATGGACTAAGACACCAAAAATATAAGAAAAGGGTAAAAACAAATCACATCAAAACAAAATTGTGTTGTTAAACTCTAGCTCAGCGTCACTGTAGTTAAGAGCACATACTTGATTCTGCTCATACTTGATTCACCAATACTTGGTGTTGTGGTTTGAGTTTGAAATGCTCCCCAAAGGTGTTTCAAGTATGGACCCTAATGCAGCAGAGTTGAGATGTGGAGGCTTTCGGAAATGATTGGATCATGAAGGCTCTAACCTTATAAATGGATTAATCCTTTTATGGATTCATAACTTAACAGGCTTACTGGGAAATGGTGGAAACTTTAGGAGGCAGGGTCTAGTTGCAGAATTTGATCACTGTGGATAAGTTCTTGAATGGTATTTTTTTTTTTCAGTCTCTCTTTCTCTCTGCTTCCTGGCCGCTATGAGGTGAGCAGCTTTGTTCTACTATGTGCTCCCTGCCAGGGTGTTCTACTTGGCCATAGGCCCATAGCAATGGAGTCAGTCAATTGTGGACTGAAATCTCTGGAGCCATATAACCAAATAAACTTTTTCTATTTTAAGTTGCTTTACTCAGGTATTTTGTTACAACAACAGTAAGTAGATAAACACAGCTGGAATCCTGGTTCTTCCACTTCCCAGCCATGTGACTGTGAATAAGTAATAAAACCTCTCTGAGCCTCAGTTTCTTTATCCCTAAACTGGGAATAATGTCTCATTCTGTCTACTTCATAAGGTTGTGAGGATTAAGTGAATTAATGTATGTAAATATATGTAAAGCATTGAGAACACTGCCAGGTACTCAGAAAACATTATGTAGAGTTAAGCTACCACTGTTTGGTGATGATGATGATGATAGGGTTACCTGACTCAGGCTCTGAGCTGATGCATTATGAGTAAGGGAGTAAAATCACATAAGCTCTAGACTGAGGTTTTCTCCTGATGTAATCAGTGAGTCTGGAGAGAAATGAAAATAATAATTTCCTTACCATGTGGTTTAATGTTGCTTGTTTCTCTTTGTACCATCAAAAATTATTGATGTACTGCAAAAGATTGCCTCAGGTACCATCAGTGGAACACCTCCTAGGATTGAGAAACACAGACAGGGAAACAAATGACTGTTATGCTACAGCAAACAAACAACAAACCAAGTGTCAAAGGCACCTCGGAGAAAGGAAACACCAATACAGGGTGCTGTTGGCCAGTCTTACCAGTCTGAGTTAGGGTTGGAAAATTGGCAAAGGGGGCTCTCAAAAGAGGGATTGGCTCATTTGGAGGCAGGGGGAGTAAGTTAACGTGGTATGTTCGGGAAAGGACACATTCACAAAGATATGACCTTTCCCAAAGGAGACAGTGGTGGCTTATGAAAGCCTCCCAGAAAAGAAGCTCTCAAAGGTGGCTCCAGAAACTGCCTCATCTGTAAGATCTTGGAACCTATAGAAATGCAGATTATTAGGCTCTAGCCCAAGACCTACTAAATCACAAATTTTGGAGGCAGACCCCAGCTTTCTGGGGTATAACCAACACTGCAGGTGATTCTTAGGCATGCTAGAGTTTGAGAACTATTTGTTTAGAGGAAGATGGGAGAGTATTAGCAACAACAGAGTGTGAGATTTTGTGTACAATAGCAGAAAGAGCTGTTTACAGAGCAATTTCTATGTACCATTATTTTGTGCTAATCGTTTTAACTGCAGTAGCTTCTGTGATCCTTACAGTGTTGACACATACATTATTATGACCATTTGCAAATGAGAAAATTGTTCCCAAGGCATTAGTGTCTAAAATAATGAAGGTACTGCGTGGTGGGAAGAAAGGCGGAGGATGAGTCTGAAGAGGTGGTCAGACGGTTGCCTGCAGCAGTGCTGTCCAGGAGGGCTGTCTTTGCTAGTGGAAATGTTCTGTGTCTGCTTGGTCTGGTGTAATGGCTACCAGCCACATGCAGGTAGTGAGTTAACTGGTCACAGAGTGTCTAGTGTGATGGAGATATTGAATTTTAGATTTTACTTAATTTTAATGAAATTAAATATACATAACCACATGGAGGTAGTGGTTACCCTTTTAGAGAGTGCAGGCCTAATGTCAGAATTGGGGAGCAGGACTCCCAAAGCTAATTTTGTCCACTCTTGCTTCTAGCATAGATCCTTTCTCACTCACTGTCTGATAATAACGGTGATCTCTTCCGGTTAAAATGCCTGGGAAATTACCCTTTGGACCCTGTCTGGCCCACTGAGCACCCTATCTTTAGCTGACCAGTGTGGCTGGAGGGAAGGCATAAAGAGGAGCCACAACAGACTGGCCTTCAATGTTCCCTTGATACCGATGAGAACTGGCTGGTGGCTTTTAGGGCAAAGAGATTGTGTTAAGCCCACCCATCCTTCCTGAGTTTTTCCAGCATTACTGCTGGCTTCTATGCTAATATTAGATATTAGGTAGACCCCAGGAGGTCCCTAGGAAAAAATGGCTTTTAAACTAAATTCCAGGACTTGAGGCATTTTATTTTTTTTATTTGCTTGATTCTCCATGGAGCTGATAGAACATTGAAAACTCCTGTTCCCAGGAATTCTTGGCCTCATTAGTCCTATAAATTGTTCAGATTCACCCCTGCTTTTCTTTTCACCATCCAATCACCTCATTATTCTAGGCAAGAGGTTGGCAAACTTTCTATAAAGACCCTGACAGTAAATATTTTAGGCCTGTGGGCCATGTAAGGTCTCTGCTTCATTTTATTTGTGTTTTTGTGTTTCGTTTTGCTTTTCTGGACAATCTTTTGAAAATGTAAAAGCCATTCTTAACTCTCCAGCAATACGTGGCTCAGCAGGTATGGTTTGCCTCCATTTCAAACTCCCTTGCCTGGGAACAAACGCTTGTCAAACTTCACAAAGCATGAGGACCTTCTCGGTGTGCTTGTTTCAACCACAGGTTCCTATATTATGAGGAGATTGTGATTTAGTGGAGTTGGGCCAGGAGTAGCAATGCAATTTGAATACATATTCTAGGTGATCATTCTATATGACTGTGGTGAGACAGAAAAGATAAGACTACCCATAGGCAGCTAGGAAAAGGCAGCAGAAGAAAAGGAGGAAGAGAGATTGGGAAATCAAGCTTCTGACTCCAGCCATTCCTAGCCACAAGGGCAATTCCTTAATAGCCTCTGGACATGACCAACTACAAAAAGTATTCTATGTCAACAGACCTTCACTCCCACCCTTGTGGTTTAGAAATCACTTTTTTCTAGATTTGCTGAGAAGACAAAACAGAGAGAG
This sequence comes from Geosciurus inauris, assembly GCA_004024805.1. Taxonomy (NCBI): domain Eukaryota; kingdom Metazoa; phylum Chordata; class Mammalia; order Rodentia; family Sciuridae; genus Geosciurus; species Geosciurus inauris. The sequence goes on from PVHX01011684.1 coordinate 24,695, forward strand.
TCGATTGGCCCCTTTTCTGAATCCTATATTTACATGTCATCCCACCAATCACCTGTATAGGGACAGATTAAGCTCATGAAAACTCCTATGCATAGATACCCCTTGGCAACCCTCTCTCGGGACCCCTTTCCCCTTCAGGAGCTCTGCTTTCTTCCTTTGTATTACTCTAATCAATTCTGCTACTTTCCTTTTGCACTTGTGTCCATGTTATTTTTTCAGTTTGTGAGACAAAGAACCCACCAGCCATCCACACTCTGTGTTAGTGGTACACATTTTGAGAAGCATTGTTAGAGATGGGAGGCCTCCAAAGGTTCATTTAGTTACTGACTCTTGATTTTACAGGTCAGGGAATGGAGGTCCAGGAAAGGATCATGATTTGTCTTATGAGCTTCTGAGCCCAGTCTGGAGGGAGAGGAAGATGACATCACCCAAAGCAGAGCAAGAAGGTAGGAGAAACAGAATTATTGGTGTTTTAGTTTAGATACTGAGAACAGCGTCTCCTGAAGGTGGCCATACCACTGCATTTTTAACAAGATCCCCTTGATGACTTAAGCCAGTCTGAGTCAGCTATTCCACTGCTGGCAGTTGAAAGCACTGTGACTGATACAGACCCCTCTTGCCACCGGCCTTCTTTGATCCACCTCTTTTGAGAGAACTATGTTTGAAGGCTTACTCCCAGGGCATCACCCAAATGTTTGATCCTTTAAATGTCAAGGCCTTTGTAATAAACCGGATAAAACACACTTACCTCCCTGCACCAAGGCGGATGGAACTCAATGTGGGCCAGGCCCAGAACTGAGAAAGTTGGCTTCTAATCTTGTTTCTCTTTTCCTATAACTGTGAAATGGGTAAATTACTGAACTTCTTTAAGTTTTAGCTTTCTCATGTGGAAAATGAGAGGGGTACAAAGAGCCATTTTTAGGCTCTTTTTGTGCTAGATTTCACCATTAGATTCTAATTGTCACAATGTTCTTGATTTTCACAGCTGCACACCCCCCAAACAAAAAAACCCCACAAAAATGAAAGCACCAACTGTGGCCCAGTCTGTTCTTTCCTGGCAGAAATTATACCCCTGAGAAGCTCGTATATGTTCACATTTGAATCAATAGCCTTCAAAGATTTCTCTAGGGAATGTGAACATTTCCTTCCTGGTTTGAAGAATGGAACTAATTGACACAACATGAAGTTGAATCAGGTGGAAACACTTTGTTTTTTCCATTTTAGTAAAAAATAATCGGGCCTGTCCGTTGAACAGTAACAATAATTTTTAAAAAAATGCTCTAGATTCTCAATTTAGTGCGTTGAGGGGAATGAATTACCCATGCCTGACACGCCAGGAGCACAGCCGCCCCTCCTGGATGGTTGGTTGTTCCCCCTTTGCTGAGGGAGGACATTACCTAATTCTGTCTCGGACATGTAGTGACAGGCATCAGGCCGAAGCTCAGGCTCACGTGAAATCATTCTTGTTTGGGTTTCAATGATGTTTGTTCTTCTTTCTTTTAAACCTAACACATTACATGTTCAAAGGAGATGTGGTAAAACAAAACACACAAAGAAAAAAGGCAGCCACACAAATCACCCGTCAAGCCACATCCCAGAGATGACCACATGCAGTTGTTTAACTGTGTTGCTTCAACGACTTCATTTCTGATCACCAAAGCAATATATACTTAATCCTCAAGCAAACACTAAAGAGAAAAATTAATCACCACTGATCTCACGGCAGAAGATGGTTCTGAGCAGGTCTTTGAGTAAATGCCCAACCCAGGGGCTGTGGGGTTCCTCGGCTCCAAGGTCTCACGTTCCTTCAGCTGAAGGCACTGCGCCTGGCAAAAGTGTGAGCATATTTGCTTTAGTACTTTGGAACGATGCCGCCCCGAGGGCTGGACCCCAGGGAGGGTCCGTGCACAGGAAAACCAGCTCCACAAAAACACAAGGCCACCACGACTCCTCCCCTCCCTGGGCAGAACTTAAACAGCGTCTCTGGAACTCTCCCAAAAGAGGGTTTTCAAGCTAGTGTGGATGCCAGCTGTGCTCACAGGCAGCAATGTGACCTAAAACAGTGTTCTATTTGCAGAGGTGGTTTCTGATGCCATAATGTAATTGACTACCTTTCCCCCTCCAACCAATTCTCCCCCTCCAACCACTCTTCCTAATGTCCAGACTCCATGTTTTGTTTTGTTTTGTTTTGTGGGGGGGGGGTTCCATATTTTCTGCTCCCTAGGAAAGAAATCCTGACTTTTTTTCCCCCTTAAACCAGGAAGCTGAGAAAGAGTAATGTAATAAGCCTTCCTCTGACTTTGGAGTCACAATGACCTGGAATTAAATTCTGCTCTTGCCACTAACCAGGCAGCCTGTAAACTTGGATGAATTGACCTCTTTGAACCTCTGTTTTAATTTCTGTAAAAGGTAATAGTAGCCATTATGTGTTCAGTTTTACTGCTTGCATTACACCTTTACTGCTTTGTATATATTAACTTATTTAATCCTTGTGACTACCTTATCAGTACCACTATGCTCACTTTATTGGACAAAGAAATTTGCCCAGAGCAGTTAAATGACCTTCCCCAAGTCATGCAGCTCAGTCGGAATTCAGACTTAGGTAGTCTGTTCTCAACTATTACTCTCTTTGCCAGTGAAGGAAATATTTACTCTACAGGGTCTGATGAGGGTTGAGTGATAATTTATGTACAGTTCCTAGAGAAGAGACTAATTGACCCATGTGCTTTTCTTTAAAAAATTGTTAGAAAATTTCCCTTTCTAAAATTTATCATTCCTATCCCTCCTTTTTCTCCTTCTTCCTTTTTTTTTTTTGATGGAGGAGTTGTAAAAATTTGCTTCCTTTTACAAATGCAAATGGTCTAAAATCTTTAATGGCTGAGACAGAAAAATAGTTGCATACCATGTATTTACTATGTTCCAGGTTCAGTGCTAAATATTTTAAATGAGAGATTTTAATGAAGCCACATTTCAAACCAAGGTTGCTTCACCTCAGAGCCTGAATGCTCGCTTGTGTTTGCTAAAAGATGTTTTTCTTTGTGGTGTTAATGCCTTTCTTAGGTTAGGAAATGGGGTTGGGCAGAAATAGATAGGATGCTCTTTGAGAGATAATGCAATGATCATCCAAAGAGGAGCCTGAGTAAAACTTAGAGTGGCATCCAGGGATAAGGTACCACCATTACTGACCCCAAAGTCACTAAGACAGCAATGGACAGAAACATTTGTGTGTATGCTACACATACATGCAGGAACTCCTCAACCTGGATCTTTGTCCTTGAGTATATTTAGGGAGCCACCTTGAGAGTCCCTGGGAGGGGAAGACTTACAGACATTTTCTTAGCACAGGGTCAGTGTATGGGTATTTTGGACATAGGTGGTGGGATTCCAAAACTGGTGGAATTATACTAAATTTCAAGTGGAATGAGATTTGGGCAAGAAATATTTTTCCCTCCTTTGGTCTTTCATTACTGTAGTATTTCCTTTGCCCAGTGTGAGAAGAAAGGATGGGAAAGAATTAAGTTTCAACGGGACCAAGACAGGGATGCCCTCTTTCACTACTGCTATTCAACATAGTCCTTGAAACACTAGCCAGAGCAATTAGACAGACAAAAGAAATTAAAGGGATACGAATAGGAAAAGAAGAACTCAAACTATCATTATTTGCAGATCACATGATTCTATACTTAGAGGATCCAAAAAATTCTACCAGAAAACTTCCAGAATTAATAAATGAATTCAGCAAAGTAGTAGGATATGAAATCAACACCCATAAATCAATTGCATTTATATACTGTAGTGATAAACCCTCTGAAAGAGAAATTAGGAAAACTATCCCATTTACAATAGCCTCAAAAAAAAAAAATCTTGGGAATCAATTTAACAAAAGAGATGAAAGACCTCTATAATGCAAACTACAAGACACTGAAGAAAGAAATTGAAGAAGATCTTAGAAGATGGAAAAATCTCCCATGCTCCTGGATAGGCAGAATCAATATTGTCAAAATGGCCATACTACCCAAAGCACTATATAGATTCAATGAGATTCCAATTAAAATCCCAATGTCATTCCTTATAGAAATATAAAAGGCAATCATGAAATTCCTTTGGAACAATAAGAGACCCAGAATAGCCAATGCAATCTTTAGCAAGAAGGTGAAGCAGGAGGCATCACAATATCAGACCTTAAACTATACTACAAAGCTATAGTAATAAAAATGGCATGGTACTGGCACCAAAATAGACATGTAGACCAATGGTATAGAATAAAAGACACAGAGACGAATCCAGTTAAATACAGTTATCTTATACTAGACAAAGGAGCCAAACACATACACTGGAGAAAAGATAGCCTCTTCAACAAATGGTGCTGGGAAAACTGGAAATCCATATGCAGCAAAATGAAACTAAACCCCTATCTCTCATCATGCACAAAATTCAACTCAAAGTGGATCAAGGACCTGGGAATCAGATCAGAGACCCAATGCCTAATAGAAGAAAAAATAGGCCCAAATCTTCATCCTGTCAGATTAGGACCTTACTTCCTTAACAAGACTCCTAAAGTGCAAGAAGTAAAATCAGGAGTCCATAAATGGGATGGACTCAAACTAAAAAGCTTCTTCTCAGCAAAAGAAACAATCAATGCAGTGGACAGAGAGCCGACATTCTGGGAACAAATCTTTGCCACACGCACATCTGATAGAGCACTCATCTCCAGGATATATAAGGAACTCAAAAAACTTAATACCAAAAAAACAAACAGCCCAATCAATAAATGTGCCAAAGAGCTGAACAGAAACTTCTCAGAAGAAGATATACAATCAATCAACAGACACATGAAAAACTGTTCAATGGCACACTCATACATTGCTGGTGGGACTGCAAATTGGTACAACCAATCTGGAAAGCAGTATGGAGATTCCTTAGAAAACTTGGAATGGAACCACCATTTGACCCAGCTATCCCATTCCCACTTGGGGTCTATACCTCAAGGTATAGACTTCAAAACAGCATACTACAGTGATGCAGCCACTTCAATGTTTATAGCAGCTCAATTCACAATAGCTAAACTGTGGAACCAACCTAGATGCCCTTCAATAGATGAATGAATAAGGAAACTGTGGTATATATACACAATGGAATATTACTCAGTAATAAAAGAGAATAAAATTATGGCATTTGCAGGTAAATGGATGGAGGTGGAGAATATCATGCTAAGCAAAGTAAGCCAATCCCCAAAAACCAAATACCGAGTAATCTCTCTGATAAGTGTATGCTGATTCATAATGTGGGGGAGGACACAGGAAGAACGGAGGAACTTTGGTCACAGGGGTGGGAGGGGGAAGGAGGCATGGGAACAGTAAAGATGGTGAAATATGATGGACATCATAGCCCTAGCTTTATGTATGACTGCATGTATGTTGTGATTCTATATCACATACAACCAGAGAAGTGAAAAGTTGTGCTCCATCTGTGTGAGATGAATCAAAATGCATTCTGCCGTCATGTATACTTCAGTAGAATAAATAAATAAATAAATAAAATTATTTTAAAAAAAGAATTAAGTTTCTAGTGCCCTCACTGTGTGCCCAATGTTTACTATCTACATACATTATCTCTTTTGAGCCTCGTAATAATTTTTTGAGGTAAATACTACTACCAGTCCCATTTGTAGATGGGAAAGTCAAGGCCCAGGAAACATTGGCGATTTGTTGAGGGTACTGAAGAAATAAAATGGCCAAACTGGGATTTGAAATCAGACCCTTGTCACTCCAGATTACTCAAGGACCCAGAAATAAAACCATACCTGTACAAACGAAGGTTAGTCAATATATACCAAGTGATAGATATGTTGTGGTACAGTTGAAAGAAATCTTGAGGAGTCAAGGCTAGTCCTCCCGTGGGCAAGCAATGGAATGCTTGACTTGCCCACACAGTTTTTTAAAGTGGATGTATTTGTGGTTTTGATCCAGAAATTACTGTTTATTTATTTTTTTAAAAAAATCCAGTTGATAGAATGAAAAGTTCTGAATGAATGGCAGAGATTGTTTCCAGGGAGCGAACATGCAATGTGGCAAACTTACAGTGAGTGACCTCACAGAAAGGCATTTTTATAGGAAGTTTCTTTCAATTCAAACTGCTTGCTTCTGGATGGCTCTTCTAAAAACTCTGCTTTAACAGCTCTCCTTGACAGTCTGTCTGGATACCTTTCCCCTGACTGGGAAGAACTCCATCTCTGACCCCATCTGCAGTCAGCTGGGGCTGTTCAGCCCACAGGATTAGCAGGATCTGTTCCTGAGCCAGCGAGACCAGCCCTGGCATACTGGTCAGTGACTTCTGTGACCGGCTCCCTTGAGACAAACATACCTTGGGTCTGCTCCTCTTCCATTCCCATTCCTGGAAAAGCCACCTCCTTCAGGCTGGGATGCCTCTAATTTTTCTTGGTTCCCTTACTTTGGAAAGAGAGAGGAGTCAGTGAAAAAGAATAGCTTCCAAATTATCCTGAGGAGAGTGAATTTAGGTCCATACAGTCCTTTCACGACAGGCAACCACTCACGGAATTTTCCCTTATGTCTGTGTGGTTCTCAAATTTCCCAACCTATTCACCCTGAGCACTTGGAGTTGGCTTTTCATTTCAGAGAAAATACTCAGAGCTGCCAGGCCAGCAGTTTAGCCTTGTGGGGGGGGGGGGACCATGACTAAATAAATAAGGCGGAGGCTGCCCCCAACCAGATCGGTTTATTTTCAAAGGTAGGACTCTTGCTGATCTTGTTGTGAAGCCAACAGGAAGGGTAGTGGGCTGCTGCAGCTATGCCTAGCAGCTGGGGACTCCTTTTCCCTGACCCATTTAAGTCACACTGTGATTGATGATTGGAATGGAAAAAAAGCAACTGCAGATGGATGGCCAGTGGGCAAACAAAAACCAACATTGCCTGCTCCTGGCATGTGTCCTTGCCTGACATTGAGGAGGCACTGTAAATGGTACAGTGATTAAAAGCCTGGGTTATGGAGTTAGACAAATCTGGATTCAAGCCCCAGAAACATCACTTACTGGTGGGATGACTTTGGGTGGACTCATACTGTCATTCTCAGCCTTCAATTTCTGTGAGGGCGGGGGAGCATTAGTCAGTTTTCCCTTGCTATAACAAAATACCCGAGACAATCAACTTAAATGAGAAAAGATTTATTTTGGCTCATGGTTGGTTTTAGAGGTTTCAGTCCATGGTTACTTGGCCCCATCACTTTGCGGGAGGAAGAGCATCATGGCAGAGAGTACTTTTTGGAGCAGAACTGCTTACCTCATGGTAGCTGGGAAGGAGAGAGAGAGAGAGAGAGAGAGAGAGAGAAAGGGAGGGCTGGGGACAAGATACACCCTTCAAGGACATGTCGCCATGAACCAACTTCTCCAACAAGACCCCACCTTACAAAATTTCTCTCACTTCCCAATAATGCCACAGGTTGGCAACCAAGCCTTTAACACATGGCCTTAGGGGGACATTTTGGATCCAAAACATAATAAAGGGGAAGGGGACAATAATGCCTTCCTCTGAGTGCTCTTTGAGGACTAATTGAGATAATATAGCATGGGAAATACTTATATTAGAGTCTGGCAAATGGTCAGTGCTTCCCCAACGCTGGACGTGATTATATGAAATGTGTAGCACGGTCTCTGGTCCTAAGGAGAAGCTCTGTAAATGGTATGGGACCCTGGAATGCCAGGATTGCAAGAGCTCATCTGAAACCAAATCAATTTTATTTTCTCCTTTTACAGATGAGTACCTGAGAGGGACCCAGACAAGTCCAGGATCACACCTGTAGTGCACAGGAGGAGGAGGGTGACTGCGGCATGCCTTCTCTCCCTTTGAAGAGCACTTGGATTCCTGTTTCACTCTTTGAACTTAGTTTGCAGTTTTTAAAGGTGTGTTTAGTATAGGAAATTCTATTTTGCAGCATCTCTGGGACAGAATCCAGGCTGCCAGTTTCATTTGGTGTGGTAGCTAGTTGTATTGTGGGAAAACCAGACACTAGATAAGAAATGGGCTTAAATCTTATTTGCAATTCATCAATTCTGTGACCTTGGTCATTGACTAAACTCTCTAAGACTCAGTTTACTCTTTTGTAAAATGAGGATATGAATTGTATCTCCCTCAAATGTGTTTGTGAAGATTAAATGAGTTAACATAAATAGAACAGCCTCTGGCAAACTGTGCTCAACAACTGTTTATTATTATTACTAATGGCTGGTGTACAAGGACCAAATATTTAGGGACTCTTCTCCTGCTCCTGGCTGATTTTGTACCTCAGTGGCAGGGCTGATGGCCTCAGTTAAGAGACAAAGGTGTGACAGAGCTGCAGCAACTGAAGTTGCCAAGATACATGGGACAGAAGGGGGTTTGTTTGCAATCCTGGCATGGATTTGGGGTACCAGTCTAGAAGCCTGGCCTTGCTCCATGGCTGGTGGCCTTGAGAGACACGTATTGCATCATTCTTGTTATTTTTTTTCTCACTATTGCAAAGCAGAGGCTTTTCTAGGTTCAACCAGGAGTCATGGGCAAGGCCTCGCAGAGGAGCAAGGCAGCTGTCAGGAGAATTCAGGCTGTAGTGGGCTCAGTGCCCAGGCCATGCAGACTGTGATGGGAGGAACATCGGGAAATGTGACATCTGCTGCCCAAGCACCACCCCACACCCTCCCTCTCTTGTCCAGCTGCTCAGGAGGAGGGCGGAAGCCAGCATGTTCCCACTGCCATTGTGTACCTGACAGGTCCATCAATCTTAGCTTATCTCATCCTCATAACTCCTCAAGCTGGTTATCATTCCTTTTTTATGGAAGAGGAAGAGGAAGAGGAGATTCAGAAGTGTCCAAGGGCACACATGGAAGCTAAGCTAGCATTCGAGCCCAGAGTCTGGGAGTCCAAAGCCTCTGTCCCTTTTACAGCATTGGATAATTCTTGCTGGCCTAGACAGGATCTCATCAGAGCATCTGACTTACCATCAATCAGGGCGATGCATGGCCCGAGGAGACAGAAATAAACCTAGAGGCAGGCAGCTCCTGGCATTAACAGCTGAAGAAAAGAGAAAACTGAACTCCAGACTCTTTCCTGGTTCACATCCCCCTTGCCACCCCTCACCCCTCCTGGCCCCTTCACCTTCCTTCCCCCAGTGCCCTGGACAGACCCTTGGCCTGGAGAGGGCAGCCTGTCCTGGTGCCAGCACAGCATGCTTGGCCCTAGCAACAATAACTGGAAGGGCCTCTTGAAGCAAGTGCTTCCTGAAATGCCCAGAGCAGCCACTGTCCCCGCCGCTCAGGAACAATCACAACTCACGCCAGCTTCCGCGCTGTGCTCCATTTCAGAGCCTGCTGCACTCTCAGCAGAGCCCCTGGGTCTGCTGTTGTAGGATTCCATCTCCAGGAGGGACAGGCAGATGACAAGCGCAGGACGCCATGACTTAGACTGTTCAGAGATCTGAAGGCTCAAGCACGACTTCAGGTTATTCTACCACTTCCCACCCAATTGAAGTTGGAGGGAAAATCTGGATGCTCAACTCTTTACCCTTCCTTTAAACCAATTGCCTCATGCTTAATTTTTGTTTTCTTATCATTTTTCTTTGGGCTTTGAAAACACAGAGAAAAAAAAATGACCATAAGGAAAAAAGAATAATTCTGGAATAAGATTATATACTCAGTTATTCATTTGAAATTGTTGAATGGGGCTTACTATGTGCCAAACACATTGGGGTACCCAGAAAGAATTATTCAATATTTATTTATTTATTGACTTATCTACTCATTTCATAATGATTGAGCTCTGCCAAGTTCCAGGCACCATGGATGCAACAAGGCCTGGGCAGCATGGGCCCTGCCCTAGTAGTTTCCAGTCAAGCGTGAGAGGTGGATAGTGAACCAGCAGGTGACATTGTTGGTTTACATGCAGAATGCTGGGAAAGGGAAGCAAAGTGATAGGACACACTTGGGATGGGCAGTTGACCTTCACCAAGGGTCTTGGAGGATGAGGATGGATGATGGGGATGGGAGAATGTATAGGGAGAAACACTGGCATTTATGAAGGCTGGGGGTGAACAGGAATGCATGTTTTCTAAGAAATAGAAAGAGGCCCAAGTGGCTGGGTCAAAAATACCTCTAGTGGTTGAGTCTGAGCTGTGTATCAAGCCTGCCTGGGTTCCATTCTTGCTGGGCCAGTTATTTCTTTGTATCCTAGGCCAAACCATAAACCTTTCTATAACTTGGTTTGATTCTCATAAAATGGAGAGACTGAAAATAGCAGTAGTTACCTCGTAGATTGTTTAGAGATTTAAATGGGCTCATGTGTGTGACAGACTGGGATCCTACCTGGCATTCAGTAAGTGCCTCAGAGTTGTCAGCTATGATTAGGTGGGGAGTGAGGGACAGGAAGTTTGGAGTAGTGAGCAAGTTGGGTACAGACACCTCTAATCATCATGGGCCAGGGCACTAGCTATTCAGACAAAATCAGAAAGGCCACCTCCTGCCTGCAGGAAGCTTTTAACGTTGAATTGTTAAAAATTTGGACCTTATACACTCAGACATTGCTGGTGGGACTGCAAATTGGTGCAACAACTATGGAGAGCAATATGGAGATTCCTCAGAAAACTTGGTATGGAACCACCATTTGACCCAGCTGTCCCACTCCTCGATCTATACCCAAAGGACTTGAACCAGCATACTACAGTAATGCAGCCACATCAATGTTCATAGCAGCTCAATTCATAATAGCTAAACTATGGAACCAACATAGACGCTCTTCAACAGATGAATGGATAAAGAAAATGTGGTATGTATACACAATGTAATATTATTCAGCCTTAAAGAAGAATGAAATTATGGCAGTTGCAGGTAAATGGATGGAGCTGGAGAATAGCATGCTAAGTGAAATAAGCCAATCCCAAAAAACCAAAGGCCAAATGTTTTCTCTGATAAGTGGATGCTTATCCATAATGGGGGGGGGGGACGCATAGGAAATAATGGAGGAATTTTGGATTGGGCAGAGGGGAATGAGGAGAGGGGAGGAGGTGTGGGGGTGAGAAGGATGGTGGAACGAGTCAGACATTATTACCCTATGTACATGTATGATTGCACAACCAGTGTGCTTCTACTGTGTACATGGGAATAAAAAGTTGTGCTCCATTTGTGTACAATGTGTCAAAATGCATTCTGCTGTCATGTATACTTTTTTTTAAAAAATATTTTGTTTTGTTGTAGATGAACACAATATCTTTATTTATTTTATGTGGTGCTGAGGATCAAACCCAGTGCCTCACGTATGCGAGGCAAGCGCTCAACCGCTGAGCCATAGCCTCAGCCCCTGTCATGTATACTTAATTAGAACAAATAAAAAAATTGGACCTTAGAATCAAAGATGCCTGGATTCCAATCTTATATCATCTGTGTGGTCTTGGGAAAATTATGTGCCTTCTTTGAGTTTCACTCTTCTAATCTGTAAAATGGGTATAATGGTGGTACATTCAATATAGGGTTGGGTGAGGATTGACTGAGATAATATATGAGATAATATATGGAGATGATATATGGAGAGCATAAAGGACATTAAGCTAGAAAATGGCAGTTATTATACAGTTGGTAAGAGATTAAAGAGATATAATACAAAGGAGAATATTTTATAATAACCTGGAAGATGATGCCCTTAGATACTGTGACTCCAACCCCTCTGCAGTTTTCTGTTGCTCTAGAATAATGATGTGATTGGCCCCCTGGTGTCTTCTCCTATCTTCACTTTCTTTGCCTTCTCTGTGTAGCATTGAGCCTGGTTTGTATGATACACTGCCTAGAAGTTTCTGCCTACAAACCTACAGATCACAGATGAACCATCATTTACTAGAGCAAGCCTTTCCTCAACTTCAGACAACATCAAACTTATTTCCCCCTTCTATACCTACCAATAGCACCCTTTATTTTGATTTTTATCTGTCAATCATCTAGACTATAAGCTCCATGAAGTTAGGGGTCACATCTTTTTTACTTGCTATTGTATCCCCAGCACTTATCTTGATGATAAGAACCCAACAAATAATTGCTAAATGAATGAATAAGCCCAAACACAGCCCATGGTTGAACTCTTAGAGAGGGAGAAGCTGGAACCTGTTTCTCAGACTCAAGTAACACTTGGAGAGCACGATTTTCATAGGTCCTTGCACATTCTCTAAGGCGAAGCTGCAGATTTGGAGATCCTATTCCTTTGCCTGGACAGCAGTGAAACTGATATGTCCCATTGTAATGAACTGGAGGGCTGATTAAGAGCTTATGTAAATGTTGAAACTTTTGGCAGCATTCCTTTCCCTCTGGTTTTGGCATGACTCAAAGCACGAGAATTTTTGCAAAGGAGAGAGCTTTCAGAGAATACCCACACCCAGCGATGGAAGCCTTAGAAGAATAGAGTGCAGAGCAACGTTCCTCGATGAGGGATTAGGGGACTCTGAACAGGTTTTCAAAGGCATATGGAGACAAGATGTCAGTGTGAACTTGTTTCTCTGACAATCTGAAATGCTTTTAACCAGCAAGTTTCCAAGTGGCTTTTAAGTGAAGAGGTTAACATTGTGGGTTTATAAATAAATGGATGTTTGCGGTGACTTCTTTGTGGTTCATGTGACAGGATGAACTTCAGGGAGAGGAGATTACGCCTTGCATCAACAGTTTAATTGCTTCTTCTGCCTCGTGGATCAGTGAGCAGGAGGCTAGAGCCAACGATGAGGAGACTTTTGTCCTAATCTGGGCCTTGCCTCTGGAGAGCAGTGTGACTGTGGGCAAGATATTAACTCTTCTGTCTCAGTGTCCTCTGCTTAATGAGATAGAAAAAAAAGCCCCTGTCAAATTATTATAAAATTGACTTATAACACTAGTAGCTAAAACTTATTGAGCCCTTGACATGTGTCAGCAGTTTATGAACACTGTCAATCTTCACAACCACATATGAGATGGATTACTGTTATTCCCCCCCTTTATAGATGAGGAAACTGAGGCATAGAAAATCTAAGCACTTCGCCCAAGGTCATATAGCTGGCCAGTGGTGAAGCCAGGATTTGAACACAGTCTGCCTGGCTTTGGAGCCAGATTTAATGAGTGTGCTGTGCTGCCCTTTGCTTTAAGAAGAATAAAGCTCAGTTGCTTGGTAGCTGGCCAGGGTTGCAACAGTCTTCAATGGAGAGAAAAGGGTACAGTGGCTACAAGGGGGATGTTTTGTCTCTATGGTAACTGTCCCCAAGGAGGTCAGCTTTACATTTTGATGGCTCCTGTTGGAATAGATAATGCAGAGACTCTAGGCCTGGAGACAGAGGTGGACTTGAATCCATGCTTGACCACTTAATGTGTGACTGTGAGGACAAATGGTTAATCTGATTTGAGTTTCACAACTCACTTGGAAAAATGGGATTTTGAAGGTTACAGGATGTTGTGTGGATTACATGAGAAAATGTCTGGCATAGGATGTTTAACAAGTTTCTCCCTTTTTTATCATGGACCTAAGAAAATTAGTTTATTTGGTATCAATCACATACTGAAACTGGATTGGGATGTATTTATTCTCTGGGTTCTTCTGGTAGGCTGCATTTTATGTTGAAAAGGTTTTTCAGCCAGTGTGATTGATAGTTTAAAAAATTCATTTCCACATGCACTTGCCAGCTAGCAATGAGCAATTTTCTTGTCCGTTGGTCTGAGGCAGATGGCTATTACCTAGGTTAGGGTTAGAGCCCCAGCCCATTCAAGTGATGAGCTGAAGTGGATGTGAAACACGAGGCCACTGGATGTGGGATACTTTTACTGGGTGCCATTTTTCATGCCAGGTGTCTGAATTTGGGGCGTTTGGTAGCCTCAGTTGGGGATTTGAGGATCTGACAAGGGCTTCCTTTGAAGGAAGCTGAAATCCAGGGACATCAGTAGACAAACTCAGGAGGTCCATGAGGGCTGTTTGGAATCATACATCAGAGAGTCCATATGCAAAGTCCAGTAAAGTCAGAAGGAGTTGGGATTGTACATAAAATCTTAAAAGCTAGATTGGATCTTGAGATGGTCAAGATCCAAGTTCTAGATACCCCACTTAGATACATATGACCTAAATTTATGGGCAAGGGGATACATGGTGGGTGAATGCAAAATGATTTAAACTCAGGTGGTATTTTGGGCCTTGGAAGACAGTCAGACAAAACCTGGAATTCTCTGGCCACACCAGACTGGTAGCAAACATTCAGGTAAAAGGGTAGTATTTTACAGGAAGGAAAACTGACTTTGGTTCTTAGTTCTTGCTCAGCTTGTGATAAATAACTGTTGCATATATTGTACACATACAGTGTTGCATGTATTGCTTATAACCAGTGAGCATACAATCTCCTCTAATCTCTACAGCAAGCCTATAATATTGATGCCTGTCTCAATGAAGAAATTGGAGGTTCAGGATTAGGAAATGACTAATTAATGGTCAAGGAGCCAGAAAACAGGAGGTCTGGACCAGTTATGTCTGACTCCTTGACTTCCTCTCTTAGCATGTTTTCTGGGCTCCTAAGCTGCCTACATCCATGTCTGTCTTTCCCCTGGTGGGGTCCTGGAAGGCTCTGATGTTCTAACTGGTCATAATTTGTCCTTGCCTTCTCTCTGCTTAGAGCTTTTTACACATGGCTGGTATGCCTTCTCTCCATCTGCCAACTTTGGTCACCTGCCTCTGGGGAGGGTTTCCTCAACTAGTGTTAGGATTTCAAGAAGGTGTAGATTTCTTGGGGTTAGCTACAGGATCCTGGAGTAGTGCAATTCAGGGTCCCTCACACACAGGACCCATGTATGGACAACTAATGGCATTTTAGGACATAACCTTAAGACTTTAACTCTCTTCTTTTCTTGAATCAATCTTCTCTAGCCCATCAAAACTCTTCCATTTGATACTCATCTACCCATGTTCTATGACATTTGTCCCAGCACTCTGGAGGAAAGCTCTGTGTCCCAACATCCTCTTCAACTTTTTACTTAAGGTTTTGTGGGTTGTCATCTCAAAAGAACATGTCAAACTCTACTCTTAAAAATAACAACAACAACAAAAGTCTGCTCAAAGGCCACTTAGAGGTAAGTAGGAAGATTAGATTCCCTGTTATTGGATAGAGAAGTGTTAAGACTTAATCCATGTTCTCAAAATATTGATATTGTCAGAGCCATAGAATGATAGAACATGAGAAACATCCCTTTGGTCTGTTTTGTCCCCAACTTTTATAGGGGCCCAAAGGCCTGTTTTTGAGATACTCCAATTGTAGAAGATTATAAAGAGTGATCCCTACCTTCTACCTCATTTACTCTATGAACTAACTACTATATGCAGTAGACATTAGTGATATGATCAACCCTGATTTCATTGACCTGCAATCTCACAGGGGAGACTGAACTACCAGTATGGTATGCATTCCCATTGAGGAAGTAGCAGCTGTGATAGAACTCATAAATGGATCACCATTTGATGAAATCAGGGAAGACTTCCTGAAAGAAGCATCAACTAAACTATGTCCACACTTGTGAGGAATTGGTAAGGAGTACCACTTTCCATGAATTGTGCCACAAAATCTTAGAAATTTTCCTACTCCAGAGGAGACAGTCACATTTACTGTATATGTTAGGACTGAGCAGAAATTTAAAACAATGCTGAAAATGGCCAGTGAAGAACTCACATTTCAAATGTAAAACAAATCAGAGCCCTTCTCTTCCATCTTCCTCACCCTCAGCACTGGGAAGACCCATCTGGTTATGGGTCAATTATTTGAGCCCTGATTGACACTGACAAACAAGGGGGTATGAAAAGAAGGGGTGGCCAAGAGGTGGAGAGATTTGAGTCCTCGTCATGCAAGAAATGGTTATATTTTGAGAGGTGAACATTAAAGCAGAGGCATTGGCCAGGAAGGCCCACTTTTTGTCTGGTACACAGTAGGCCTCCAACGTTCTCTTGACACACACACTCCAGATGGAATGCCCTAAGTGGTGACTCAGAGTCATTAATAACATGACCACTTGTGCAGCCCAAAGATTAGACAGCCAAAAGCCAAGAGTCTGTTGTGTTGAAGTGGTGCTGGGTGGGAAGCACTCTCCCTAGAGACTGGGGCAGGGTACGACTTGCCAGGGGAGGGTTTGCAGAATGTTTAGACTGTGACTCATGAAGGTCTTAGATGCATAAATAGCTCTCTTTCTGCTGTGACTGTTGACAGGGCTGGTGACAGCTTACCTCTACAGTTGCCAAGAAGAATCTGATTCTGATTTCTGACAAGTTCAACCTTCCTAACCAGCCTAGCAGGACCTAGCCTCTAGCAGGACCACCATGAACAAGGGCCTGGCCCAAAGCTCGGGGTAATGAAGTAGTGGGTGATGTTGGGGGGCGTGAAATCAGAGGACCAACCCTTGTCCTCCCAGATAAAGAAAACTCATCATTGGGAAGAGAAGACTGAAGATAGAGTGTCTTAGGCTTCCAGGATTGGGGAAACATTATCTTGGATCTTTCTATGGGTAGTTGTTTACAGTCATTGAGCCTCGTAATTCTGGTGAGAAAGATGTTTTGGAAACACCTATATAATTCAGGATTTATTTAGCCACAAGTACATAAATACCCCCAAACATAATACTGACCTAAGTTTTCAAGATGGTTATATTATATAATAGGAAGTCTGGAGGTAAATAAAGTGAGAAGAGGAAGAGCAGCTCAACTCGCCAGGCACTTTTCTATCCTCCGTATTTCTATAGGTCATTGATCCCTTGAATCAGCCTCATGACTGAAAAATGCTTGCCACATCTCCAGACACCACAACAGTATTCAAATGTAGGAAGGTGGCAGGGCATGTGGATATAGAGTTGCAAAGAGTCCCTTTCATGACTATCATGTAATCAATGAAGGCATACAAGTGTCCTAGAAGCCTTCCTAGTTGACTTACATTGATCAGAGTATTATTGATCAGAACTGGGTCACATGGCCATCCTTAGCTGCAAGGGAGACTGGGACAGAGTGTCTGGCAAATGTTAATGAAACAGCCATGACTGACTTAGACCGAGCGTGCTTCAGCTCCTGCAGATCTACGTACCTTGCTGTCTTGAATAGATTGATATTCTGTTGTCAAGGAAGAAAAGGTTTTGGGGTGCAGGGGGTGGTCTCTATCACATACCTTTAGAAAGTGAGTCCAACATAGTACCATGAAGACATATCATTAATACAAAATATAAACCCAGGGGTAGAGCTGTGAATTTGCAGGATTTCCAAGGTAGGAAGGTCTTCAGGGATGTGATGGATTCTCAAAACTCTCCTGTAGGCTAATAGAAGATTGCAGAGAAAATTAAGTCATTTAATATGCTCTTTGTTTTGCTGATCCTTCAAAGGCAATGTCAACCTTACCCTCTCTGTGAACCTTCCCATCCCTTTCAAGCAGAGCTGGCCAGTCCCTCCTTCTTGTTTCCATTGCATTTTACATACATTTTGATTGTGTAATTTACCATAATGAATTCAAAATCAACAGATATTTATTGTGTCCATCTTCTCTCCTTGTGTGGGAAGACCTTCCATGCCTTCCCATTGTCATCAGGTAATGGTATTTGCAGATGGTAAACTCAGGTGAATCTTAAACTTAGCTTGCCAGCCCCCTGCTGTCCACCTTAGCTTACTTCTCCTGTTTCACCTCTCCCTACCACCTTCTATTTGAACCCATGTCCATCCATTCTCAACTTGTGGAAATCATGTCTCTTTTCTTAAACCCTTGCATTGCTGTTCCTACTGCACAGAACACTCTTCTTTCTCTTTCATGTCTGGTCAACTTTCACCTACTCTCAGGCCTCAGCTTAGATGTCATTTGCTCTAGAAAGGCTTTCTTTGACTCCAGGACTCTCTGTGATCTTTCCCATCCTGCATATCATAGCTCTAATTTCTCTGAAGTGTCTGCCTGAATTCCCCCACGGTGGGACCAGGTTGCATTCACTCCTTCATGGCTAATGCTTGCTGTAGCATCTAATCCATCATGGTAGATATTGTTGAATGGCTGAGTGACAAAAGTTTTCATCAAATATTTTGTGCTGGATCACATGGCAGAGCCCAGAGTTGCAGACCTGGCTCAGAGGAGATTTCTGAGCACTCCATGGGCTGCAATGGAGAAAACACTAGGCAGGTTGCCCTGTCACTCTTTGATGATGGGAAAACACATCCTCTTTTGGAGCAAAAATGTTTTTCTTCCAGAATGAAAAAAAGATAGAAGGAATAGTTTTTAACTTTTTTTTTTTTTTAAGGAGAAGTTTCCTTTGGTTCTTTCTCAAATGAAATATCACGCTAAAGGACAATCTCAAAAATACAATTGTGGAGGTCTTCTGACTGAGGCAGGGATATAGTAGGTTGCTATTGCTGTAATAACAAATCACTGCATTTTTGGTGGCTTAAAACAACACAAATTTATTACATTACATCCTTTAGATTAGAGGACAAATGAATCTTGATGGGTGAGAATCAAGATGTTGGTAGGGAAGATTCACTAAGATTCCTTGCTGAAGTCTCTATGGTACTATTCATTTGTCCATCTTTTCCAACTCCCAGAGGCTACGTGCTTTGGCCCATGGCCCTTCTTCCATCTCCAAAGTTGGAAAGGTGCATCTCTCTAATCATTCTGCCATGATCACGTCTTCCTTAGACCATAACTGGGAAGGGCTCCTCTTCACTTTTTTATAAGACGAATCTCCTGTGTTGCCTAGGCTGGCTTCAAATGCCAAAGCTCAAACAATCCTCCTGTCTCAGCCTCTGGAGTAGCTGGGACTACAGGTCACAACAGCCTACAAGGTGCTTCTCACTTTTAAGGACCTATGTGATTAGATAGGACCTGCTTGGATAATTCTGGGTAATCTCCCCATCTCAGTTTATTTTATTGAATTTTATTTTTTGGGTACCTGGGATTAAACCCAGAGGTGCTTTACCACTGAGCCATATCCCTAACCCTTACCCCCCACTCTTAAAATTTTATTTAAAGGCAGGGCCTCACTGAGTTGCTTAGGACCTCACTAAATTGTTGAGGCTGGCTTTGAACTCTCAATCCTCCTGCCTCAGCCTCCTGAATCACTGGGATCACAGGCATGTGTCACCATACCTTGCCTCAAGGCCCTTAATTTAATCATATCTGCAAAGTCTCTTTTGTCATGTAAATTAACAACATGTCTTAGGCCCTAGGGATTAGAACATGGACATCATTGGAGCATCATTATTCTGCTTACTTACAAGGAGGAAGAAAAGTGAGTGTATAGCAGCTTTTCACCCTGGTTTTCTTTTATTGGGCAGTCCTTGTACCCCACAATGGTCCCTGTAGCTTTGGAGCAGAGTTTAAGACCTTACATCTCTTTCTGTTTTAATGATAGAGTCAAATGGCTGTGTGACTTTGCAAAGTTATTTCTCTCTCCTTCTATTTCCCCACTTGTAAAATGGGGACAAGTCTGGTGAAGTACTTAGCTGAGTTCATGGCACCTAGTAAGTATTCAGCAAATGCTAGTTATTTTATTTTATTTTATTTTTTTGGTACCAGGGATTGAACTCAGGGGCACTCAACCACTGAGCCTCATCCCCAGCCCTATTTTGTGTTTTATGTAGAGACAGGGTCTCACTGAGTTGCTTAGCACCTCGCTGTTGCTGAGGCTGGCTTTGAACTCGCAGTTCTCCTGTCTCAGCCTCCCAAAGTGCTGGGATTACAAGTAGTTATTTTATTAAGTGTCCTAAAGTCCTTTTTCATTTTAATATCTGGGCTAATATCCTAACAAACAACAGATCAGCAGAAAATGGAACTGGTTTTCCTGGGACATTTAGCCATGATAATGAAAATATTTTCAAAGTTTCTTTTATTTTATCTAACAAAACAAAACAGAAAAACAAAGCATATTTTTGTGTTTGTGGGGTTAAAACCTTTTTTGTTCTTTTGAGCATCTGGGAAAAAATGGGGCTTGTGGTGGGTACCAATGAGAACAGCAGGCTCGGTGAGCAGGATGGGTCTGCTCACTCAGGAAGGCAATGTGCAGGTCCCAGGTTTATTTAGGAATATATAAAAAGGGCCGAGGCTACGGTTGTGAGACAGTTCATGACACACAAACACTAGGGAAGTTTACCAAATACTAGGCTTGATTTTTATAGCCTCTGGAAGAAGTACTGTATTCCATACGACAATAAAAATCTGGCCTTCTAAAGGTAAATAGCACCTCATGTCTCTTTGGAAGAAACTAATCCACAGGAATGTTCATGGGAGGGTTATTTCCTGTTCAAGAGATAAAGGTCTTTCTTCTGTTGTCTCCAGAGCCCCATGGTGGCATCTTTGAACTACAGCCAAATAAGGCATGAAGTGTCAGTACCCTTCAGTGTACAGATCCTTTATGATTCAATCATACCACCTGGGGAATTCTGTCCTAATGTGGAAACTCCAAATGTGGAAAACCGAACCATACAAAATATTTTATCTACAAAGACACTAAGTGAAGCTTTATTTCTAATAGTCCTAAACGGACAGCATCTCCAATTGTCTGGTATTAGGGAAAGAAATTGGTAAATTATGGTACATCCAGACAATGGACTACATGGCTGCCAATGCTTGCAGGAATTTTGAATAATACAAGAAATGTTTCAGTTTGTTAACTGAACAAACGTGCAAGACACACATTTGTAGAGTCTAATCTCTCTTACTGGGAAAAATAGCAAAAGGTTATTTGTGGTTGTTTCAAGGTGTTTGCAGTCTGGGAAAGGATTTCCTCCCCCTTCTTATTACTATTTTCTTCTATATTCCATCTTTTACAACTGAATGAACAATATAATGTTTAAACACCTGGGAGGGTTGGGGTTGTAGCTCAGTGGTAGAGCTCTTGCCTAGTACTTGTGAGGAACTGGGTCCGATCCTCAGCACCACACATAAATAAATAAAGGTATTGTGTCCATCTACAACGAAAAATGTTAAAATGTTAAAAAAAAAGAACACCTGGGAAAAGGAGACAGACTGCCTGCATTTGCATCCTGCCCCCTACTGGCCCGCACTGAACTCGGAATCTCAGTTTTCTCATTTATATTGTGGGAGTCATAATCATTCCTGCCTTGTGGGAGCTTAAAGAGACAATCCAAAGGAAAGGCTTGGTGTAGTACTCTGCACACGGTGCAAAGAGATGCCAGCTGGCATTTTGATTTTCAGATTAAAAACTATATCCAACAAAATTTAAAATTTTAAAAAGAGGAATATATAGTCTGCTCTCCTGCCGTAGGTCAAAGACTTACCCCAAAGTGTTATTTAACAATTTTTTCTCTATTCCACTCCTTAATCACCTATGGTAATTTGAGAAGGAGCTAAAAGCTTTTCACATTAAAATACTCAGTTCTACTTGGAGAAAAACCCAATACTGCAACTTTCTCTTCAAATGCTAACATATAAATCCCTGTTCTTCTACCTGCTCTGGACATCAACTCCCATTCCACAACACTTTTTTTTGGAGAACTCCCTAGATGGTCACCTGTGTATCCACCAACCATACATCATTTTGGCTGCCCATAACAGAAAGGTGACTAGAATGGAGTAAAGGAGTATATTAGTGTCTTATTGCTGCATCACAAACCGCTACAGACTTGGTGGTTTAAAGGAGCATGCATTGATTATGCTGAGATTTCTGTGCATCAAGAATCTGAGCATGGTTTAGTTGAGTCCTTTGCTCTGGGCCTCACAGGCTCAATGAATGTGTCAGCAGGGCTGCATTGTCATCTGGAGGCCTGGCTGGGGAAGCATCCACTTCCAGGCTGGTGCTGGTTGTTGGCAGAACATGTTTCCTTCAGCTGTGGGATGGAGAGCCGCAGGTCTTTGATGACTGTGGACCATCCTCAGCTCCCAAAGGCCACTCTTAGTTCCTAGAAGCCTCACTTCTCATTGGCAAGGAGAATTTCTAGAGAAATTCTGCTCTCAGATGAGGCCTTATATGGCATGATGTAATCACAGCAGTGATCTTCCATCGCCTTTGCTATTTCTATTGCTAAAAGCCAGTCACGGGTCCCTCCTGTATTCAAAGGGAGTGATGCATCCAAAGACCTGACCACCAGTAGGTGGGGACCATGGCAGTGCCCTTAGTCTTTTTCTACTACAAAGAAGCAGCTTAGTTTTCATGGTAACAAGAAGGCTGTCTCAGGCAGATAGGGCTTGAGGGAGCATCTCCAGGAGGCCTCCATATGCCATGCTTCCTGTTTTACCACCTTTCACCCTTTTGATCATAGGATAGGTACTGCCTTTCTAAGCTCCACATCCGCATTCAAAGAGTGAAGAGGGGAAAGGGCAAAAGACACCTGCCAGCTAAGCCTGATACTTTTTATCAGTAAAACAATAGATCCCTGGAAGCCCTACCCATATTCTTGTGCCACTGTCTCTCATTAACCTCCTCTGTATCACCTGGTCACCTCTACTGCCAAGGCTGCTGGGAAACACACACACACACACACACACACACACACACACACACGCATGCACGCACGCACGCGCGCACGCACTTAGTAATGTTTGCTGTGGCTCCAAGAAAAATTCCACACTTAGCTGGCATATATTTTCCATCCTTCAAAACATGGAATGTAGGTTAAAGCATCCACTGAGAACTAGCCTATGAATAAGTCACAAAGCTTGAATTAGAAATTGTTGAAAAATTTTTTGCACAGACCCTGGCATATAACAGTGTCTCAATCAGGGTTGCGTCTTTTCTCTCTCTCTTTTCCTTCCGTGTTGACCCTGCCTCTGGGTTTAAATGCTCTAAACACAGCAGCACCTCCCATGTTAACCACCCGGACAAGCAGACAAGTCTGTATTTGGAGCTCAGAGGAAAGTTTATGAGGGAAGAATGTAATAGCCACAGCTGGAACCCTGCCAGGGGACCAGCAACTGCAACACCCTTATTTGCTCTGGGGAGGAGCAGCTTGGAAACTTTTTATGAGATTCCAGAAGCAGCAAGGTCATCAGTTTTATAGCCACCCTACTCCGTTTGTAAATACAGCCTTTGAATGATCATGTTTGGGCTCCTTGACAAGAACAAGGCTGGTGTTAGCTCCTTTGGAAAAGGGGACAATAAAATAAGAGACATTGTGTTCCACGTGACTGCGAGGTATTCTGAGTAATTTTAGACCCCAACAAACAACAACAATAAGCCAGTTGAACATGCAGAGCTTAATTTCCAAATTGCCTCATCATAAAGCCCCTGCGTGTGTCTGAGGCAGGTAATCTGATTTGTCAGGTCACAAGCAAAGCAACATGTGTTTATTATCATGCTCATTTTCCAGCCAGCTGCAAGTGTCTGGAGGAAAGCTCTTGGTCAAGCCTGTTTGCTGTGATAAAGTCAAGGCCAAGGAGGAGGGCTGCATCCTTGCCAGTCCCCATGTGTTCCTATAAATAAGAACCTCCCTCTCCAGTGACACCTGGGTCTCTTTCTCTAATTGTTCACTGGACCATGGCTTTTATTACAGCTGAATATTTACAAGCCTGGGCCCAGGAAGCCTGCAGCTTCTATTGTGTGGCTGGAGGCCAGGGTCTGCTTTGGATTGCAGTTGGCCATGGGCACAGGGTCATTCCGTCTTTGTTTTTTTTGGATCGTCCATAAGGCAGCAAAGGCAGAGCCTGTGTGTGTGTGTGTGTGTGTGTGTGTGTGTACAAGAGAGGGAGGAGGTGAAGAGAAATAGGGGCAATGGACGCAGGAAGCAGTAGAGGGGCAGGAAGGCCCTTTTCAGTTTGGCCTCCTTTATTCATATAGTATTTTTCATAAATGACTGAAATTCTTTATAGACACAATCAATTCCTGGTACCTAATATGTTTCTTATAAATAGTCGTTAAATAAATGAGTTAATTTTATTCATTCAACCAATATTTATTGAAAGCCCCACTGTTTACCAAATGCCTCAAGTCTGATGACACAATGTAAAAACTTGACAGTTTGCTCTCTACTGAACCTGAATTCTGCTGAGGGGATAAAGATAATAAGCAAACAAATGATGAGGTATAACTGGCCATGGTAAATGCCATATGAGCACGGCAGTGTGTCGGGAATCAGGGACGGAGCTATATTAGACTCAGAGACGGTCCTGAGGGGGCGGTATCTGAGCTAAGACTTGAGGGAGGTCAAGTGTCTGACATGTGATCTCTGGGCAGAATAAGAACATGCTTCTGGAAGGTGTAAGGCAGACCCAAGATACAAGAGTGGAAACCAAAGCTAGACCCTTCACCTGAGGAGGGAGCTCATGCACAACCTGAGCAAAGATCAGGAAATGAATCAAATACAGATAGATAAAGAGTAGGCCCAAGAAGTGGTGTTAAAAAGAAAGGTTTTAATAGAAAGTCTGTTTGCAACAGGTGGCCTCCGCCTTGCAGTGGAACTCCTGGCAGCTAGGCGTCTATCCCTAAGGCAAGCCAATTGAAGTCTTGTTCTCTTAAAGAAATTGGATAGCCCTAGAGAAATGACTTTCCTGTTGAGGAATTTAGGGGATCCCCCAGGATGATGGCAGATCCTTGCCTGATCAGTCTAAAGAGAGCCTGCATTCAGCCTTATACTTGCCAGTGTACCCGGAACTCCCAAGCACCCATTTTTTATTCTTTTATTTATTTATTTGTTCTACTTAGGTATACATGAGAGCAGAATGCATTGTGATTCTTTGTACACAGATGGAGCACAACTTTTCATTTCTCTGGTTGTATGTGATGTAGAATCACATCATATATGCAGTCATACATGAAGCATCTTTATTTCCCCCATGCCCCCTCCTGTTCCCTCCCCTTTGACCAAAGTTCCTCCATTCTTCTCCTGTCCTCTCCCTCATTATGGATCAGCATCCACTTATCAGAGAGAACATTCGGCGTTTGGTTTTTTGAGATTGGCTTACTTCGCTTAGCATGATATTCTCCAACTCCATCCATTTACCTGCAAATGCCATAATTTTATTCTCTTTTATTGCTGAGTAATATTCTATTGTGTATATATACCACAGTTTCTTTATTCAGTCATCTATTGAAGGACATCTAGGTTGGTTCCACAGTTTAGCTATTGTGAATTGAGCTGCTATAAACATTGAAGTGGCTGCGTCACTGTAGTATGCTGTTTTTAAGTCCTTTGGGTATAGACGAAGGAGTAGGATAGCTGGGTCAAATGGTGGTTCCATTCCAAGTTTTCTAAGGAATCTCCATACTACTTTCCAGATTGGTTGTACCAATTTACAGTCCCTCCAGCAATGTATGAGCGTGCCTTTCCCCCACAACCTCGCCAACACTTATTGTTGTTTGTATTCTTGATGATTGTCATTTTGACTGACACGAGATAAAATCTTAGAGTAGTTTTGATTTGCATTTCTTTAATTGCTGGAGATGTTGAACATTTTTTCATATGTCTGTCGATCGATTGTATATCTTCTTTTGAGAAGTGTCTGTTCAGCTCCTTAGCCCATTTATTGATTGGATTGTTTGTTTTTATGGTGTTAAGTTTTTTGAGTTCTTTATATATCCTGGAGGTAGTGCTCTATCAGATGTGTGTGTGGCAAAAATTTGTTCCCAGAACGTAGGCCTTCTGTTCACTTCATTGTTTCTTTTGCTGAGAAGAAGCTTTTTAGTTTGAATCCATCCCATTTATTGATTCTTGGTTTTATTTCTTGTGCTATAGGAGTCTTGTTAAGGAAATCAGGTCCTAAGCTGATATGATGAAGATTTGGGCCTACTTTTTTTCTATTAGGCATAAAGTCTCTGGTCTAATTCCTATGTCCTTGATCCACTTTGAGTTGAATTTTGTGCATGGTGAGAGATAGGGGTTTAGTTTCATTTTGGTGCACATGGATTTCCAGTTTTCTCAGCACCATTTGTTGACGAGGCTACCTTTTCTCCAATGTACGTGTTTGGCACCTTTGTCTAGTATAAGATAACTGTATTTAAGTGGTTTGTCTCTGTGTCTTCTTTTCTGTACCATTGGTCTACATGTCTATTTCAGCAAGTACCCATTTTTTGCCTTCTTTGTAAATATAAGCAGTTGAGCTTCACCTCTGATATAAATGAATGCAGAATATTCCCACTTAGTAAGTTGCTGAGTCTTGCTGTCAGAGTTTTCTACTTGGTAGAAGAATTCCTAGGCTATAAAGACATGGAAATAAAACTGTATTAAACTGTAGGAAATGAGACATGTAGGAGGTCCAGAAAGGTGGTGGATGGAAGAACATTGCATGCTATGAGAAACCCTAACTTTTTCATGAAACTTACTGCTAGCTTTATGCTGAATGCCTCCTGTAAATACTTCCAAATGGAATTTTATGGGCTTCCCCAGCATTATTGCTTGTCAGTTTAAAATCCTATGCCTTTGTCAATTTTTGTCCAAATGCTCCATATTCAGTGACTATTTCCTTGAATGCCCAGCTGGAATTAATCACTGATTTTCACTTGTTCTCATTGTACACTCAAATTATGTCATCCTTCTCTCTTTAATATCTATCTATCTATCTATCTATCTATCTATCTATCTATCTATCTATCAAATGCCCAGCCTGTGCTTTACTATCTGACAGACATTAACATTTGTAAGGTGCTCTATGGCTCACAAGTGTCTTTCGTGTGCATTTTCTCGATTCTCAGCAACTCTATGACACTAAAGATAGGGCCACAGAGACAGGAGGTTGTATATAGATTGGCTTCATAAGTTGTGATTACAAGTTAAAGTCACATTTGATATCCAAAATTCAGTAGCCAAACAAGGTGGAATTCCATTAAGGCCAAAGTTATTAAGAGTTGCACTGAAAAGACATTCACCTAGTTTTGGATTGTATGACATTTGAAATCGATAACATTCGATGGAAGAGACACTCAGAGATCTTAGGAACCATAGAAAATATGTAATCTAATTGAGAGATCAAGCTGGGCTCTAGACATTAGGAAGAAGAAAGCACAATCAAGGGTTTTCCATAAATTATGTCCGAGGATGTGACATGCCCCTTTTGAAGTCACAGAATCATTTATGTAACTTCTAAGAGAGAGCTCAGTATGTCACATCAAAGTCATTCAAATCTCTGATAATTAGTAATACCAAGCATGCGGAGAGGACAACTTCCCACATCTCTTTGGACGATTTAATATTTTTCTTAGTTTTTACAGAAAGTATCACCCAGGAAGCTTGAATCTTCAAAACTTATGCCCAACCACATAATTCTTTGTATGGTCATTTTGGTAAACAGTGATTGTCCTTTTTTTCTCCCCCTGAATAAACATTTTAAATTTCTTAAGATATAAATTTTAAATATTAGATTATATATGCAAATGTTTAAAATAATCAAAACCATATTATAACTATTTTTTGTATTAAGAATCAAGGCTATATTTGGTATTTCTATGTATTTGTAACATTTAAGATAGCTTGATCTATTACAATAATATTTGTGTTACTCTACAAAATTTGTAACTAACAAACTACTGAGACCAAATAATTGGAAATTCATGTTGATCATATTTATAGATGTAATTTATTAGATTAAGTATTTGGAGGGGTTTGTTGATCAGACAGTTAATGTCCTTAAAACAAAATTTAATTTATAAATGCTTTTAAAAATGTAATTCCTTAAGTTCACAACACAGCCAAAGCACTGGCTGAGGTTCCTTTAAAAGTGACTAAAAGGAATGGTTAAAATTTGCTCTGGTTATAGATAAAAAAGTAAGATTTGTAAGCTAAATTTAAAACCCACAGAGAAAATGTTTTTAACTTTATAACTTTAATAAATTGCTTATTAATTCAAAAATCCAAGAGAAATTTCTTGAACATCTTTCCAGTACACAATACTACAGATCCACAGAAGTGTCTTCCCAAGGTCAAAAGGCTGGTAAGTGGCACAGTGACAACTTCACCCAGGGTCCAGGTCCTGTCTCTTTCTGTCAAACCCTGCTGCCCTTCATGACTGCATATTATTTTGCTTTGGATTTGCTTATTTATCTGTGTCTCATTTGACTACTTGCATTTCCCCAGCTGCTGACACAGCACTAGGCTTAGGGTGAAAGTGGTGGTGGGGGAGAGGACTCAATAAACGTGTCAGATTGAAATGGTTGTAACCTAAAAGGGCCTCTGAGAAAGGGTGTCTGGCATGGGGATGCATATAGAATGTCATCTCTGGGTGATACTATTTAGCTTTAAGGGAGGCTCAATCGCAGCCCTAGACCTTAGAGGCTTATGCTCTGGTGAAGCAGATATGCATGAACCCTGTGCTGTCTGCCTTATTTTAAGATATAATTCCATAGACATGTTTCCCATCGTTCTAAGATCAAGGCTAAAGTCCTCTATGCTCAGTAAGACCTGTGTGGGCCAGCCCTACCTACCTCTCTAGATTCTTGCACTACCGGCTCTGAGCATCCTGACTTCCTTTAGTTCTTGAACATATGCATCTTCCGAGGGTGAGCTGGGTCTCCATTCGGGATGCTCACAGAACTCTCTGAATCTCTCCTTCACAGCACCTACCAAGAGAATATGATTGTGTACTTTTATTTCTAGTTATTTGTTTGATGTCTTCCTCCTATGGAAAGCCTTTAGTTCTGTACACCTTGTCTGCTTCGTTCAAGCTGTTTTATTTTGTTATACTGTTTTATTAAGCATAGCAGAGGCTAAATAAATGTTGGCTTTTATTATTATTAATGTTGTGGTGAGTTAAAGAGTGAGTATGTGGAGATCGACTTTCTGGTGATCTTTTGGACTGGCCTGATCTCCACTCAGCCGGGAAGGATTTTAGATGAAATCTTATCAGACAGATAGGGGACATGATGTCTGTGATTCCTTCCAGGCCAATGAGCCTTTTGCTTCAGGAAGGCTCTTTGTCACTTTGCTTTAACCATTGCTTTTATCATTCTCATGGGGAACTGTGGCTGTGTGGCTGTGTATGTGTGTGTGGCTGTGTGTGTGTGTGTGTGAGAGAGAGAGAGAGAAAGAGAGAATATTCTTATATGTAAGGTGATGGGAAATGAGGGAGGGTCCTAGAAACATCCTTGGTTCTCCACTTGCCTCATTCAGGCAAGTGAGCTCTCACTTGGCAGGGAGTGGGCCAGCTGAAAAATGTCAAGCCCATGAACATCAATGAGTTTTGCATCTCCAAATGATAGGTTTATGATTAAACACCAATAACTCAAATGCACCATCCGTGAAGAATGCCAGTTCTGACTGGTAATTCTTGTTCTCTTTAATCCCCCCTCCTTTATTTTTTAAATCTGCACCCCAACATCCCTCAAGCCACAGCCACAAGTGGGGGTTTGATTAAATTTT
The DNA here is from genome assembly GCA_004024805.1 of Geosciurus inauris. Taxonomy (NCBI): domain Eukaryota; kingdom Metazoa; phylum Chordata; class Mammalia; order Rodentia; family Sciuridae; genus Geosciurus; species Geosciurus inauris. The sequence continues at coordinate 53,965 of PVHX01011684.1, forward strand.
CTGGTGACATGGAAGATACTTACCCATGATGATGAATCCATTCTGGAAACTGTAAGAAAAAACACCAAAGAGCAGGAGACTGGAGAGGCAGACAGTCTCTTAAAATAGGATACTGCTTTCTTCCCCAGAAAGACTGGATTAACATTGACCTCTAGCTGGGTGGAGACAGTATGAGCTTAACTGGTTCCTTCTATTCTGTTTGTTGGATGCTGGCTATTTTGCTGGAGTTAAAAGAACACTGAGAAATCTTTTCTTTAAAAATGTTCCCTACATCCTACCTGACTTCTTTAAAAAAATTTTTTTTTCAGTTTTAGATGGACACAATGCCTTTATTTATTTTTATGGGGTGTTGAGGATTGAACCCAGTGCCTCACATGTGCTAGGCAGGCAGTCTACCACTGAGCTACAGCCTCAGCCCCCCACCTGACTTCTGTTCTCTTCCTCAAATAATGACATCATCATCTATTTAGTGTTCACAATAGGCTGGGCATTTTGAGTTCCTGTATTAGCTTTAATTATTCCCAACAATTCTGGGAGGTAGACATTATTGCACCCATTTTTCCAGAAGGAAAAAAATGAGCCACAGAGAATTTTGTAACTTACCTACCATATTCCATTATGGGTGGCTGAACCAGTATTCTAAATTGGGTTTGTCAGCTCCAAAGCCTGCCCTCCTTCTGACTCTGCATCTGAGGAAAGCCCAGGGAGGACCGAGGGTGTTTTTCCTCCTCTTTCACAGGGGCCCACTCTTTGTGAAAGGTCTCTCAATCACTTTGCTTATTTGTTCTACTTCTACTTTACTAATTCCTGTTTATATTCAGAAGCCAGGCTGATTTTCCTTCCAGATACGTCAGTCCCTGTAAAAGCAACCAGCTGTCTTCGAGGCCCTTCACCTTCTCAGTGATAACATCTTCATTCTTCAAGACTGAGAGCTCTGTTTTCAGCCATGGGGTGACTGGTTAGTAGTGAATCAATGCGGCTACCCAATAACAGTCTAGAATGGACTTTGAAAGCTCACTGGGGGTTGAAATGTCTAAGAAGCTGTAATTAAGTTTTCTATTTATCTTTCTCTGTATGTTTTTAAGATGTTCCAGTTGAGATTTTTCTGGTTGACAAATGGGTTTCAAACTAACTCTGTTGAGATGAGAATGGGGGATAGGAGGTCAGAAAATAGTTGATTCTCTAGTTGATGAGGTTACATTGAGAAGTAAAGACTACAGTCTTTGATGGAATGAATAAGCTGAGAATGTGGGTGGTGAGATGGGTACAGTCAGAGGAGTTCTGGGGGAAAAAAGGCAATAAAATTTCAGTTCTTTAAAAAAATGTATTAGCTAATATAAGGACAATTATTGTTTATGCAATGAAGCTATCTCAGTTGTCCATAATGGGAAGTCTTCTAGTATGTGCCTGGGTTGGCCCACTGACATGGCCAAGAATTTTCAGTGGTTTGCAAACTATGAGAGATGAGACTATTGGCCTTTTTCCTGTTGCTTTGCTCAGAGGAGGGAAGCTTGCCCAGGGCAGTTTGACATGCTTCTATTACAATCCAGTGTTTATTTGACTTTACAGTATCTTTTTTTTTTTTTAATTTCATAGTCACTCAAGTAATTAAACATAATCACATGTTCTTTTGAACATTTTCTATGAATAAAACACATTTCTTTTGTTTCAAAATTTGGACAATAGTATGTAGACTGTAGTCTTTACTTCTCAATGTAACCTCATCATCTTCCCAAGGCCGTTAGTACTTCTATTTCACTGTCCTTTCATGGTCCCACATTTATTGAGCATGTACTTTCATTTCATTGGACAATGAGCTGTTATCTCTAGGTGTCTCTAGGTAGGCAGTAGGTTGAAAAACTGACAAATTGGGAGACTTTGATAAACATTCACATGAGCATGAGTGAGGTGTTGTGCAAGCTGGTGAGAATAGTAATGCAGTCACCATTTGTTATCCATGGGGTATGGCCTCAGGACCCCATTGGAGACTAAAATGCGCAGAAGCTCAAGTAACTGGCATAAAATGGCACAGTGTTTGCATGTAACCATGTAATCATCTTGTATACTTTCAATTACTTATAATGCCTAATACAATGTAAATGCTATATGACTAAGATGTTATACTACACATTTAGTGAATAATGAAAAGAAAAAATTCTATGTATGATCAGTAGTGATGCAATATTTTTTTCAAATATTTTCAATCTGAGGTTGATTAAATTCACATATCCTGCAGTTATGACTCTACTAGCAAGATCAGCCATTGTTCACAAGAAGCCCACTGAATGGTGAGAGTATTGCCCATGAAAAAGCAGAATGTGTCTGGAGAAACACTGGCAGCCTAGTGTGGCTGGAGCAAAACACAGGATGGGTGATGGAAAGAAGGGCGAGTGTGGAGCTCCTGAATTCTTCTCCAAGGGGTTGGCTGCTTTGTTGGCCATGGATAGAGATGAGGGCTTTTGAAGGGGGAACATTGTGAGCACATCTGAGTTTCTGGAATGGTTTCTGTTGCCCTCTCCTCTTTATTATCTATTTCTGCTTCCTTTGGGATGCAAAAATATAGGATTGAGAGAAAATGTGGTTGCTTGTGCCTGCATGCATTATTTACTTCATAAAGGTAAAAGTTGAGAGTACAGGAGATTTATCTTATTGTGTGAGGGTTCATGTGGAAACTGAGTGGAGCTTAAGAATAAAACAAAGAGTTAACCAGTAATGCTAATCACCTCATAATGCAAAATTCATAGCATGTTCCATCTTTTCTGCTCTGGAATGTAAAAAAAAATGAAGATTGATTTTGGGAAAAATAGCTTTTTAAAAAACTAATTCATATTTTCCTATTTCCATTAAAAACCATCAATTAGAATATTAAAAATAATAATGTGACCATATGTTTCAAAAAATTAAACATTATGCATAAAGATAAATTAAATTTACAGTTCTGTAAAAGATATTATGGTTAAAAATCTAACAACTTAGAGACTTGGATATTACAGAATAAAGGATAAATCAAAGGGGAAGAGGTGAAGGAATAAATAAGGGAAATTGAAAATTTGAACATGTTTCTTCAACTCCTTTTCTGAAACAAAGGCTTCTTGCTTCAGAATATTTGAGAAAAATTTTCAGTATTCAAAAAACATTTCGAGGATATTTGAGAATATTTTTTACTCTATTATTATTTTTCTTTGTGGTACTGGGCATTTGAACCTAGGGCCTCCTGAATGTTAGGCAAGTGCTCTACCACTGAGCTAAACCCATAGCTCTATTTGAGAATATTTTTTGAGAATATTTTTCTACCTCTCTGCATAAGCTATTAGAAACAAAATGTTACATATAGCAATCTCACAAAAACATCAAATTATGTTTGTAACTTTGTCTTCCTTTCTTTGGGATCATGTAGAAGGCAAGTTAAGAGACAAAACTCTGGCCATGACACGTGACCATATTGGGCCCGTCCAAAACCAGGAGCCTTACTTGCATTTTGATCTTTCAGATCACAAACAGATCTTCTCCTAGATCTTGGAAAGGAGATGAAATAAAATGAGATATGGAAGAGCTCTATAAAGTAAAAATAATTTCTTTTTACAAATTTTTTTTACACATTAAAAAAATCATTTTTCTTTTCCTTAGATTAATTTAACACAACGCATGAAGACACACACAAGACTCAGGGAAGCAGTGATCTTGTTAGGACAGAAATCTCCTGGTAACACTCCCCATTTCTTTCACGTTGTCACCAACACAGAATGAATCCCAAGTGGCATGTGTTGCACCAGTCTCGCTGTGCGGATGACAACTGGTTTTCCCTAAATATCTCTGATTTCAATTCCTCCGAAGTTACAGACTACATTTGTTTCATTTCACATGTGTGCACCTGTTGCCCCCCAATAACTGAAACCAGATTTATCTGTGATTCTTTTGGTACAGATAGTTTTTATTGACCAGGCTTGCAGTATCTTACATATTGACCCGGTGTTTTATAAACTCTGTTGTTTAGAAATGAATAATGATAAAGACAGGAGTGACATAATCATTATATTTAAATATTTCTGATAGTGTAATGTCTGGTCAATGAACCATATCTGTGTGCATAAATCTCTCATTTTGCTAAAATGGAAGGGTCATTTTTTACCTTTTGTTGTTTTATGACTGATTTGCTTACACAGATCTGCAGTTTAAGTTAATTATGGAACATCAAGGAATATCCAGGTGATTTTTTCCTCCTTGGGCTCCTGCTTGAGACATTTGAACCTCTTAACCATGACTCCTTAAAAATGCTCAATAAATTTTCCAAAGAGTCCTACCTTTCCCCTGCATTTTTATCTCTCATACTGTAAAGAAATTGTTTTGTATGCACAGCTGGAAACTCCCCAACTTTCCCTAAATCCTGCTGGCTCATGATGTCTTATTTGAGGTTAACCTAGTAAGGGAAAGAATGTCAGATCAACCAAGGGCATTGGCTCAGTCTCCAACATAGTGATCATAGGTCTTGGTTGAGATGAAGGGAATTGATGATCCTGTCCTGGATCAAATTATTGATGGAGGGTCTAAGTTGCCCAAGTTGACCTTTGACCTTCAAATCTGATGTAATGTGGAAAATCCCTCCCAGAGCCATCCTTCTTCGTGGCAGTGTGAGGGATTTCTGACTGAATACCTGACTTGTATGGAGCCCTACAAGAGAAACAGGGCACACTCTGAAAGAAGTGATGTTTACCATGAGCAGAACAGACTGATGGAAAGTCCCTGCTTATCTAAAACTCAGGGGCCAGGCCTTGAGATAACAACATGCTGTTTTAAAAGCATTTATGTCCAGAAAGAGGAATTTCACAAGGCATCAAAGCATGGCTTTATAGCAGAATGAGTCGTTTTCTTCTTCTTTCCGTACCAGGGATTGAACCCAGGCATGCTTTACCACTGAGCCACACTCCCAGCCCATTTTATATTTTATTTTGAGACAGTGTCTCACTAAGTTGCTTACGGCCTCACTAAATTGCTGAAACTGGTCTTGAACCTGTGATCCTTCTAACTCAGCCTCCAGAGGTGGGATTTTGGGCGTGTACCACTGTGACCAGCTGAGTAGGGTCTTCTTAACCACTGCCCAAGCCTGAATGTCTATTTTGGAGAGGACAAAGTTGTGAGTGGGAACAGGAGATTTATACAGTACTTACAAACCTAAAATCTTGACCGTTGGTAATAGCAAAGTGAGATTTTTTTTTTTTTTGGTACTAAGGATTTAACTCACGGGTACTTGACCACCGAGCCATGTCCCCAGCCCTATTTTGTGTTTTATTTAGAGACAGGATCTCCTTGAATTGCTTAGCACCTCGCTGTTGCTGAGGCTGGCTTTGAACTAGCGATTCTCCTGTCTCAACTTCCCAAAGTGCTGGGATTACAGGCGTGCGCCACTGCGCCCAGATGAGATCTTCTTGAATGTGGAGAAAGTAGGTAAAATATAAAGAGGGAGATTTACTTATGAGTATTCTCTCCCTTCTTTCTAATAATGACTATCAACTTAAGGCCTTTATATACCAAATGCTTCACAAAGACTTTTGCAGATGAGAAAACTCAGGGTCAGAAATTTAAACAACTTGCACATGACACAAAACTGCATGTACAAAAATACACATACATGTATGGATAGAGGGTACTTTGATTAAGTGGAATTGAACTGTGTGTACAAACCAATGAGAATCTCCCTGTTCTTTAATGTTAGGAGCAAGAAAGAGGCCAGTTAGTAGACAGATAAATAAATAGCCTAAAAAGTGCAATATTAATTGCATAGAGTTAATCTCAGTGAATTTTGTGAAAATAGTAAAGATTAATATTATACTTTTTTCATTTTCAATTATTATCCTGGACAGGAACATGTGGTAATATTACAGGTTAAAAAAAATGGTGCCAAAGCCCATTCATTGTATAAAGAACATTGCCATTGTGTTTGCTGGCTTCAGCTTAATGTCATGGGCACCATAATGGTTTCGTACTTTCTGGAAAAAATTTGAACTGAAAAGTGTGGAAACATAAAGGTTGTTTTGCTTATTCCCAAAATTTCAAGTTCATTAAGGTCCTTCTATATTAATTTTGTACATTTCAAGGAGTAGAAAGAAAAGTGTTGCTGGAGCAAAGTGAAACCTAGGAGAGTGGTGAATGAGGCAGGCGAGGTGGCAGGACCAGCATGTTTTGTGAGCCCTGTAAAGGACCTGGGATTTTATTACCAAGCAAAGGGAAGCTTTAAATAATTTGGCACAGAGAAATAATCTTTTAAAGATCATTCTGGCTGCCTTATGTAGTTAATGCCTTGGAAGGGGACAAATGAGATTAGAAGCACTTAGACTTGGGTGATGGAAATGGAGGTGGAGAAATGTGGATGACTTTAAGATGTATTTTGGAAGTAGGAATTATGGGACTTAATGATGCATTGACTGTGGGAAGGGGAGGAAGAAGGAAGAGTCAAGGATAACTCTAGTTTCCTGGATTGAGTAACAGGATAATGGTGACATTTGTTGAATTAGAGAGGATGGCCAAAGGAGAAATTTGAAGGCAATATTTAAGAGTTCAATATGGATTTGTTAAGCAGATGCCCAAGTGTAGCCATACAATAATCAGCGGGAGGTATTGATTAGAAGAGCAAATGAGCTAAACATACATTGGAGAAAAGATAGCCTCTTTAACCAATGGCACTGGGAAAACTGAAAATCCATATGTAGCAAAATGAACTTAGACCCCTATCTCTCACCCTGTACAAAAATCAACTCCAAGTGAATCAAGGACCTGAGCATTAGACCAGAGACTCCGTGGCTACTAGAAGAAAAAATAGGTCCAAATCTCCATCAGGTTGACTTAAAAATGGTATTCCCCAACAAGACTTCTAAAGCACAAGCAATAAATTCAATAATCAAAAAGTGGGATGGTGTCAAACCACGAAGCTTCTTTATAGCAAAGGAAACAATTGAGAACATGAATAGAGAGTCCACAGAATAGGAGAAAATCTTTGCTACCTGCACCTCAGAAACAGCATTAATATCCAGGATATATAAAGAATTCAAAACACCTAACACCAGAAACTCCAAATAACCAAATCAACAAATCAGCAAAGGATCAGAAGAGGCACTTCACAGAAGAAATGCTATCAGTCAACAAATATATCAAAAAATGTTCAACATCGCTAGCAATTAGAGAAATGCAAATTACAGCTACTGAGATTTCATTTCATTCCAATCAGAATGGCAATTATCAAGAATACAAGTAATAACTATTGAGAAGGATGTGGGGAAAAAGGTACACTCATACATTGCTGGTGGGATTGCAAATTGGTGCAACCACTCTGGAAAGCAGTATGGAGATTCCTCAAAAAACTTAGAATGCAACCACTATTTGACCCAGTTATCTCAGTCCTCGGCTATATGCCCAAAGGACTTAAAATAAGCATACCTCAGTGATTCAGCCACATCAATATTTATAGCAGCTCAATTGACAATAGCTAAGCTGTGGAACCAACTTAGGTGCCCTTCAAAAGATGAATGGAAAAGGAGAACATGGCATGTATACACAAGATCCTTAAAAATAGGATCTTGCTCTTGGGGTCAAGACCAGGGACTGGGGTTCTCTCTTTGTAGAATATTACTCAGCCATAACGAAGAATGAATTTATGGCATTTGCCAGTAAATGGATGGAACTGGAGACCATCATGGTAAATGAAATAAGCCAATCCAAAAAAACCAAAGGCCGAATGTTCTCTCTGATATGCGGATGCTAACTCACAAGAAGTAGGGGTGGGGGGGGGGAAGAATAGAAGTTCACTGGATTAGTCAAAGGAGAATGAAGGGAAAGGAGGTGGGATGGGAATAGGAAAGATTAGAATGAATTGGACATAACTGTCTTATGTTCTAATATAAATACGTGATTAGTGTAACTCAACATCATATACAACCACAAAAATGGATTATACTCATTATAAAAAAAGTTATACTCATGTATGTATGATATGTCAAAATACATTCATTCTACTGTCTTGTATAACTAAAAAGAACAAATAAAAATTAAAAAAAATTAAATGAGGTATCTGGAATAGAGATATAATTATTAGAGTCATTGGCATATGGATGATCTTTGAAGATTTCAGATTTAGAAAGAACCTTTGGTTTTGGGTGTTGAAAATGTCCAGTGAGAAGAAATAGTGCTCAACATCATGCTTTGAAGATTCCAATATTTAGCAATATAGGAGATGAGGTAGAGCCGATTAAAACAAACAAACTCAGTGGAAGACACTAACATGGAAACCAAAGGGAACATATTTCAGAGGAGAGATTGGTCCATTGCAACTTTTGGGATCAAGTAAGATGAAGATTGCATTGCAAGGTTAAATATACATTAACTAGGAAAAATTATATCCCATGGGTAGTCTCAAAATTAAGGAATTGCAAAGGCTTTAGAGCATATTTAGGCAAATATTAAGGGTATAATATAGGTTTTTAGTGTATAAAGCCTGGGTGTTGTTGTTTTTTTTTTGGTACCAGGGATCAAATCCAGGGATACTTAACCACTGAGCTATATCCCTAGCCTTTTTAAAATTTCATTTTGAGACAGGGTTTCTTGCCAAGTTGCTTAGGGCCTTGTTAATTTGCTGAGGCTGGTTTTGAACACATGATCCTCCTGCCTCAGCCTCCAGAGCTGCTGAGATTATAAATATGCACCACATACCCAGCATAAGAGTTTTTTTTTTTTTATTAGTTTATTTAATTGCATTTCAAGTCATAGCACCCAGCATAAGAGTTTTTACAAAGCGTTTTCCAACCTAGTGAGGTTATTAGTGTGGTGGGGACAGATTTGGGACAAAGTTGGAACTTCTCATCAACCAAGATCCCCTAATGTACCTTTTACACAGAACCCAAAGCTCTTATCAAAGTGCTTTATCATGAAGAAAGGGAAAGAATTCAGAGAACTTTCTTTGCAAAATCAAGGGCACTGTGCATAGGGCAGAGTATATTGTCTTTATGGTTGCAGCAGAGTTTTATGGCACTTTCTTTCATATTTATTTGTGTATTTTGATACTTTTTTGTTTCTTTTTAGTTATACATGGCAATAGAATTCATTTTGACATAATTACAAAAGCATGGAATATAATTTGTTCTAATTCAGTCCCCAGTACTTCCTCTTCTCCTCCCTTCCTCCGACCCCCTGTTCCCTTCCCTTTAGTCTACAGATCTTTCTACTATTTACTTCTAGTTTTTGTTTTTGTTTTTTAATTAGTGGCTATGGACGCATGTGATGGTGAGATGCACTGTGGCATATTCTTATATGTACATAGGAATATTAGGTTAGAACCATTCCATTATAACAGTGTGGTTTTTTTTAAAATATATTTTTTAGTTGTAGATGAACACAATATCTGTATTTATTTTATGTGGTGCTAAGGATCAAACCCAGTGCCTCACACGTGCTAGGCAAGCGTTCAACCACTGAGCCACAACCCCAGCCCTAACAGTGCATTTTAAGAGCAGATCAACAAAGAGATTTTGAAGGCACCAAAGTTTATATTAGGCTTAAAAGCA
>PVHX01011685.1:0-62894 GCA_004024805.1 Geosciurus inauris
TCCACCCTATGGCACTCAGCCCAGCCTGGACTGCTGCTGGCTGCAGGGTGTGGCTGGGGGTGGGAACTGGTAGGATGCCTGGATCCAGAATATAAGGGAACCCAGAAGCAACTGGAGGCAAGTTGGACCTGGGTGCTGTAACTCCAGTCATGGTGCCCAGCTTTCTCTCCCTGAGCTTCTCCCGACTAGGCCTATGGGTGTCTGGAGTGATTTTGGTCATAGGCTTCCTCAAGCTCCTTCACCTGCTGCTGCGGAGGCAGAAGTTGGCCAGGGCTATGGACAGCTTCCCAGGGCCACCCACTCACTGGCTATTCGGGCATGCCCTTGAGGTATGTGGGGAGGGCTGGAGAAAGGAGACAGTTCCCTTTCTTCAGAGAATCAGGCCTAATCTCCTAGGGGGCTAGAGTGGAAGACCTTCAGCTTAGGCAAAGGGGTGATGTCCTGGGAGCCATGATTTCCATTCAGCTTTCCTACTGAGACTGCTTCCTCATTCATGCCTTTCAAGTTGGCTTCAGAAGGAGTGAGCACTTCACATTGGGACCATCTCAGGTTATAGACTCCTTCCCATTATTGTGAGGCCCAAGGTTCAGATAAGGCTGTGCCAAAGGCTTGGCAATGGCACAGGAAAGGAACTAAAGCCCCCGATAGTGCCCTAGAACTAGGCTGTCAGGTTTAGAGTGTCATTGGTATCCTCTTTGCTCTGTGCAAGAGCAAAGATCCTTTTTGCTCTGTAAAGATTTCCATTTCTAAGGCAGAAAATGAAAGTGAAGACAGAGATAAGTGCTGCCATGAGAGACAACCCAGAATGTCCAAGATTTTGGTGATGGGCCACTGAGGAGATATGACATCTTCCTGGGTTCAGATCCTGGCTCATCTTCCCATCACTGCAGTGTGGTGGGGACCACCATAGCACCCACTTTTAGGAATGTCTTCTGTCATGAGGACCTAGACCAGACATTTCTAAACATAAGGTAGGGAATTGGAGTCACCTGGGAGAAACAGATTTCTGGGTTTCCAGCACCTGGAGATTCTAATTTATCAGATTGGGAGCAGAAGTCTGAGTTTAAAAACCTCCCTAATTGGAGCTGGGATTGTGGCTCAGTGGTAGAGCACTTGCCTTGCATGCATGAAGCACTGGGTTCGCTCCTCAGCACCACATAAAAATAAATAAAGATATTATGTCCATCTACAAAAAACAAACAAACAAAAAACCTCCCTAATTGATTTAATCTGCAGCCAAGTTTGGGAACCCAGGTATAGATGCCAGAAATTAAGGCTCAGGGACATATTTTCTCCTCTTACCTCTTGAATCCTTTTTCCTTATCTTCCATCTAGGGAATTGCCTCTCTTCTGCTATTGACAACAGAAATGAGCTTGATCTTGAGGCTTGTTCTTGTCTCTAGTTAAGCCTTTGGAGATAGCCTAGTAAACTGTGTGCATCCTGGGGACATCCAGGAAAAAATAAATGCTCTCATGGAGCTTACTATCTAGAGGGGGAAGCAGACACCAGAGCCCTGGGTGGGTGAAGTGCCTCCCAATTCCTTATCAGGTCTGTTCTTTTCATCTTAGTAATTTTCCATCTTCCCTTCCAGTCTGTGATCCCTGGAGGATGGAGATATGTTCTGATTCATCCCTGGGCTCTCAAGGTCCAGCCCAACACCTGGCACAGACCAGCCATTACCAAATAAACCTATAGGGAATGTTGGAATGTAGTGAGGAGTATTTGCAGAGGAGAGAGAGAGTGATGGAGAAGATACATGGAGGAGTCAGGAGGGCTTGGGAGAATCTTTGCCAAGTATGGAAGGAGGGTCATGGGAAGGTTGAGGTCTAACCCTAATGAAGTGAATATAAGAAGCATTTAGGGAGTCTTTCAATTCCCCTTCCATCCCCAATTCTACCTGCTTCTATCAGAATTAGGTTTGCTCTCAGATAGTGAGCTTCCCCAGGACATGGATCTTGTCCCCTTCAAAACTCCATGCCAGAGCTGACTGTCCTCTTCTCTCCTAACTGTCCCCTCTCCTGAAACTTGGGAGTGTGAGAAGGACCTGGAAAACAGCCCAGCTCTGGCTTTTGCTGGGCGCCAAGAAGGGTATGCGAGGATCAGAGGGGTGGTTGCTCCCAAACATTAGAAACGTTTCCTGGGGAATGCAGGCATAGAACCACTGCGTCTCTTCAGTGCTTGGCACCTCTGCTGTTGTTTGGATCCACACCTGAACCTGAGAAATGGGGATGGCGGGGAGCAGGGAGGATTAGTTTCCCTAATGTAAAGATGAGGAAGTTGAGATTCAGAGGGGGAAAATTGTTTGCCTAAATCCATACAGTGGCTCAGGGATTAAATCAATCTGGGCCTGGACTCCTGCATTTTAAATCAGGACATGATCCATGAAAAATAACTGCAAGTTTGATTCCTAGACCTGGTGCAGATGGGAGTGGGAAGGGAAGGAAGAGGGTCGGTGGTTGAAGGGTGTGGGATGTGAAGAGTTGTCCATCAGGATAAACTTCTCCCTTTTTGGTCTCCCATCATGAGGTCCTGGAGTGTCTGCCTGTTATCCTTCTCAGTTCTGAGAATGTGTCTCCTTGAGATGGGTCAGGTCCTATTCTAGAGTTCCCCTTATTCTACTCTGGGGCTTGAGGAGGACTTTGCACATAGTAGGTATTAATTGTGGGTCTAAGGTTGAGGCTGCTGGGAGGGGCTGACAAATCTAATGTGTCAGGAGGGGAGCATGCCTGTTTCCAGTCCAAGGACGGGTGATCCCCTGAGATCCCTGAGACCTCGTCCCTGGCCCTGCCCATCATTGGAATACTCCCCTTGACCCTCTATGGGTTAGTGAAGACACTGGCCCATTTTATTCAGCAAACATTGATCACAGGCTCTTTATTCAGCAAACATTGATCACAGGCCGTGCCCTGTTGGGTAAGTCACTCCCTCTCTATGCTTCCATTTTCTTGTTGATAGGATGGAGATGATCACCTTCAACTTGCTGTATTGGAGTTAGAAGAATATCAAAAGGAATACATTATAGAGTCTTAGCAAGCTGCGGGGCAGATAGTGTCCACTGTTAAATCATTGTAGAGGGATTCTTGATGTAAAACACCCCAAGATATTTGCTTCCTTTTTCCTCATCTTTCCTTCCAGATAAACCCAAACTACAAACATTGGATCAACAGCTCCATGTTTGATCCTGTCCTGAGATCTGAGGGTGAAAACTAGAGGAACTGGATCTGAGGGAGAGGTGGCTAACACAGCACATATTTATGGATCCTAGGGCTTAGAGAAGGGACCTCAGCATGGGAGTCAGAAGAGGTCCAGGGAGGTGATATTGAGGTGACTCCTATAAGGTCTGGAAGTAGAAGTCCATGGAAATGCAGAAGGAAAGACAGAAGAGGCTACCTGGGCACACAGATGCTGGAAAGAGCACTGTGTGTTTAGAATATTAATTTCATTTTTTTTTTTTGGTACTGGGGACTGATTAAACCTAGAGGCTCTCAACCACTAAGCCACATTCACAGCCCTTTTAATTTTTTTATTTTGAGACAGGGTCTCACTAAGTTGATGAGGCTGGTTTTGAACTTGTAATCCTCCCGTCTCAGCCTCCTGAGTCACTGGAATTATCAATTTAATTTTTGAGGTCTAGTATGTGCCTGTGTCAGTAGCTCAGCACTTCTGGGAAGAGCAAGGAGAAAATGGAGAGGATGGGGGCAGAGGCAGGTCACATAGATATCTGTGGCCATGCCAAGAGGCTTTGTTTTTTTCCTAAGGACATCCGTTAGAGTGATTTCTGAAGCAAGGGAGTGGCTGAGGTCAGACTTGTGTTTGAGAAAGATCACAAAGCTTGTGGTGCATAGATTGACAGAGACCAAACAGGAGGCGGGGAGGCCAGGGTGGAAGGCAAATAGGAGGCAAGGGGCCAGGTTGTAGGAAAAATGGTGAGTAGGGGAATACAGGGCAAATAGGGGGCCAGGAGGGTTAGGTGGAGACTATTCAGGCAGATGCTGAGGGAGCAGTTAGTGGGATGGAGAGGAGTGAGGAGTAGAGTAGGCCAGGTCTTGGCATAATGGGCAGAAGAGAGGGGGCATCGAGGTCTCTGCCACAGATGTGAAGGTATAAGTGAAGTCCCCTTTACCACTAGGAAAAGGTGACAAAGATTGCCCTTGGAGCTTTGTTAAATTGAGGCATCCATTTGTCTCAATCACAGTGGGATTTGGCAATATTACTTAGAAAAGGATTCCTTGAGCCCCATGGATGGGGTTTGGAGGATTGTAACCAGAGGAATGAATTTCTGTCCAAATTCAAACATGCATGGATCTGAGACCCAGGAAGAAGAGGTTCAGGGCTGGCTGCACATGTCAGTGTCAGGGTGTGGGAGCCTTGGGTACAAGATTTGGAGAGTTTTGTGATGGGAGACTCCTCCCGGGAGCTGCTACATCTCTAGTTCTGTTAGCTCTGCTTTGCCAATTCCATCGTAGAAGTCACTTGGTGGGCCTGCAGTGGGGAGGGCCAGACTCTATATAGCACCTCCCTTGCTATTGCTATGAACCATGGAAAGAAATCACATTCCGTATTTCTAACTAGCAGTGAGATGGATGGTGGTTCTATTTCATGGGACAGGACTAGGTGCAGATTTTGGGGGCAAACACAATATATATAAACACACGTGTGTGCACTTGAGTTTCAAATGCTGGGTTTAAGAGTCCTGGAGGATATCATGCAGAAATTTCCAGAGGTATTGATGTTCTTGGGCCTCAGGAGAAAGATCAGCTGGGATGAGCTGTTGAGCGAGGAATTGCTGGCAGATAGGTAGCAAAGGAAGCCACAGGAGAAAGTACAGGATGGAAAGAGTCCAGGGTGGGACTTGGAGGAGCATTACCTTGGAGGACACATATAGGTGAGGAGCTGCTGAAAGGGGCAGCATGAGAAGGGAAGGATATCCAGAAGAGTAAGAAAGGGGGAAGTCAGCTATGTCACAGTAGCTGGAAGTCCTTAAGGTTTAACACGAGGGAGGGTGCTGGGCACCTCAGTGAGAGCAGGTGGGGAGGTGGGGGCTCAAGTGGGAGGAGCTCCTCTGAGAAGTTAGATTATGAAGGGTAAAATAAAATGGGTGTTAGCTGATATAAGAGGAAGCTGAACCAAAGGAGGGTTTGTTTCTTTTCTGTTTTTGAATTGGGAGAGACTTGATGTTTTAAATGTCGGTAACAAGAAGCCAGTAGAGAATAGTGATGTCTGTGATGTGGGGAGAGAAGGGCAGAGAGGAGAGGAGGCCTCCAGGGGGGTTGCCCCTGAACAGGCCCTGAGACCTCCTTTACTGATCAGGTAAAGAGGCTGGCTGGTGAGGTGGCTGACTTTTGGGGCTTTCTTATCTGATGGCTTCTCTGTGAAGTAGAGCAAGGCTCATCAGCTGGGCATGGGTAGCCGAAGGGTAGGGTGAAGTCCAGAAAAGAGGTCAAGTTTTTGGAAAGCAGACTGTGGCCAATGCTAGGGGGCCTTCCAGGAAGTGTTCTGCTGATCTCTTCTCAAATGGCACCTCAAAGAGGCCTATCCTGACCCACTAGACCCCTATCTATAGTAGCAGCTATGCGCCTTACTCTGCTTTATTTTTCTTCCTAGAATTATCACTACCTGAAATCTTGTTATTGGTGCATTCTGTTCTTGTTTATTTCCTTTCTTCCCACTTGGGATGTATGCTTTGAGGAGGACAGGGCTTTGCTTGTTCACTACCATATCCCAGGAACTAGCAATGCCTGGCACACAGAGAGTGTTCAATGCCCATATTTTGGATGAGTGAATGAATCCCTGGGTGACTCAATTCAAGGGAGCAAAGCCATTCACAGGCTGAGCAGCAATGACAGCATCCTCTAGGACTATTAAGCATCTTTTTGGGTCCCTTGACCTCCCGTTGTCTTAGGTGTTTGGATGCTCTCCTACACTCCCTATCCAATTTGGTCATTCCTGGGGTTGGAGTTCATTTTTGGATGCGGAAGACAGGAGAGGTGCTGGGGCCAGAGCACAAGCTTTTGAATCTAAAACCCTGGGCATGATGTTTGTTGTGTGGCTCTGGGAAAGTCTATTATCACTTCTTAGCCAAAATGTGATGGCTAGGAAAGTTGTGGTGACCCATGTTAATCTCATCCCGAATCTTTTTGCTTCTATCATTGAGCTGGATGTTATTTCTGTGACTTGTGTGTTCACATGTGTTGACATGTATATTTGTCCCTGAAAGGAGAGATGGAGAAAGAAGTCATCTGTTTGTCAGCAAGAGCGAGAGAAAGCCACTTTTCTGCTCCTTGGAGCATTCTGCACTATATCCCTTCTTTCCAGATTCTCTGCTCAACCCTGTAGTTGAATCTCTGATGAGTTTGTGTAAATTGAGTCTTATGGTTACTTAAGAGATGCCGCTGCATCTTGCTTTTGGTTAGTTCTTCTTGGCAGGTGCTTCTGATTCTTCAACTTTCCTTAAAATATCAATGCTGGCTCCACAGTTTGGCTATTCATATGAATGGAGAAATAAAATGTGGTATTTACACAATTGAGTTTTATTTGGATGCAAAGAAAAATGAAATTATGGCATTTGCTGGAAACTGGATAGAACTAGAGATGATCATGTTAAGCAAAATAAGTCAAACTCAGAAGGTTGAATTGTACGTTTTTTCTCACATGTGGGAGCTAGAGAGATAAAAGGAAAACAAAGGTGGGGGTAAATCTCCTAAAAATCAAAGGGAGATCAGTAGAGGAGAGGGACTAAGGAGTGGGAAATAGGAAGGGAGGGGGGAAATTCTGGGGAGTGATATTGGCCAAATTATATTGTTATATTGGCTGTATGTTTGAATGTATAACAATAAATCCCATCAATATGTACAACTACAATGCACCAATAGAAAAACTAGGGATAGTAGGAATATACCTCAACATTGTAAAAGCTATATATGCTAAACCCAAGGTCAACATCATTCTAAATGGAGAAAAATTGAAAGTATTCCCTCTAAAAACTGGAACAAGACAAGTATGCCCCTTTTCACTACTTCTATTCAATATAGTCCTTGAAACTCTAGCCAGAGCAATTAGACAGACGAAGGAAATTAAAGGGATATGAATAGGAAAAGAAGAACTCAAATTATCACTATTTGATGATGACATGATTCTATATTTAGAAGGTCCAAGAAATTCTACCAGAAAACTTTTATAACTAATAAATGAATTCAGCAAAGTAGCAGGATATAAAAAATCAATACCCACAAATCAAATACATTTCTTTTTTTTGATTTATTCTCATTAGGTTTACATGACAGCAGAATGCATACACAAATGGAGCACAAGTTTACATTTCTCTGGTTGTACACAATATAGAGTTACACCATATGTGCAGTCATACATGAACCTAGGGCATTGTTGTCCATTGCATTCCATCATCTTTCCTGTCCCCATGGCCTATCCTCTCCCTTCCCTCCCCTTTGACCAAAGTTTCTCCATTCTTCCCATGTCCCCTCCCCATTATGGATCAGCATCCAATTATCAGAGAGAACATTGACCTTTGGTTTTTTGGGATTGGCTTACTTTGCTTAGCATGATGTTCTCCAACTCCATCCATTTACCTGCAAATGCCATAATTTTATTCTGTTTTATTGCTGAGTAATATTCCATTGTGTGTATATACCATAGTTTCTTTATCCATTCATCTACTGAAGGGCATATAGGTTGGTTCCATGGTTTAGCTATTGTGAATTGTGCTGTTGTAAACATTGAAGTGGCTGCATTACTGTAGTATGCTGTTTTTAAGTCCTTTGGGTATAGACCAAGGAATGGGATAGCTGGGTCAAATGATGGTTCCATTCCAAGTTTTCTAAGGAATCTCCATACTGCTTTCCAGGTTGGTTGCACCAATTTGCAGTCCCACCAGCAATGTACGAGTGTGCATTTTCCTCCACATCCTCGCTAACACTTACTGTTTGTATTCTTGATAACTGCCATACTGACTGGAGTGAGATGAAATCTTAGAGTAGTTTTGATGTGTCAAATGCATTTTTTTAAAAATTTGTTTTAGTTGTTGATGAATCTTTATTTATTCATTTATTATTTATATGTGGTGCTGAGGATTGAACCCAGTGCCTCACGCATGCTAGGCAAGCGCTCTACCACTGAGCTACAGCCTCAGCCCCATCAAATGCATTTCTATACATAAGTGACAAATCCATTTCAAGAGAAATTAGGAAAACTGCCCCATTCACAATAGCCTCAAAACAAAACAAAACAAAACAAAACTTGGGAATGAATCTAACAAAAGAGTTGAAAGACCTCTACAATGAAGACTATAGAACACTAAAGAAAGAAATTGAAGAAGACCTTAGAAGATGGAAAGATCTTTCATGCTTTTGGATAGGCAGAATCAATATTGTCAAAATGGCCATACTTACCAAAAATGTTATACAGATTAAACACAATTCCAATTAAAATCCCAACATCTTTCCTTATAGAAATAGAAAAAGCAATCATGAAATTCATTTGGAAAAATAAGATACTCAGAATAGCCAAAGCAATCCTTAGCAAGAAGAGTGAAGAAGGAGGCATCACAATACCAGACCTTAAACTATACTACAGAGCAATAGCAACAAGAATGGCAGGGTGTTGGGACCAAAAATCTAAAAATATTCTTGATGTTGGTTTGGGCTCACACATATACTGAGTCCTGATAATTTTGCGTGTGGTGGGAGGTATGCCCTCAGTGGGAAGATGACTGAGACTAGGATACCTACAGGCACCTGGAGGATAGAAGAGGCAAACCAATTCCCACCAGAATCCATTGGGCAATAGGAGCCTAAGTGATCCCAGAGAGTAGAGCAGAAATGCATGGGAAAGGGTCCAGGCAGGGGACTTTCAGTCCAGTGACTAAGAAATCTTGTTAAGAATTTTGACAGTCTCAAACATGGCTGTTTTGAAAATCAGTAAGTTTTCTGTCACTAATAGTGTTTGAGCTTTCAAGCTTTCAGGGTGGGGTCTGTGGCCAGGAAACTGTGCTATTGAGAGTCTGAGATCAACATCTGCTTTCGGAGGATTACAACATGCTGGGAAGTGGAAATATCTGTCCTCTCCCCTACCAGCTCTTTTTTTTTGTTTCCCTAAATGTCCATCACCAGATTTATTTTGGTTCTCAAGCACACCCTGGGAGAGCTGTGGCTATATTAGACTGGAGAAGCAGGTAGTTTGTTCCTTGGACACTGGCTAGCTGAGCTTCAGGACAACTGGCTGGTGGCCTGAGAAGTCGTATTAACAAGAAAGACAGCAGGATGAGCCTCAGTCACGATTCTTGATTGACTCTAACTTATGTGGGACAGTTTTCCACATAAATTCCCTTTGGTTTTGGGCTGTACTGTTCCCACCTATAAAGACAGGTCATGGTTTAACTAGGCAACATTGATGTCCCCTTCTGATCTGATTCTTGGAACAAAACCTATTTAGACTCTTGAGGAGTAGAGCAGGGAGGGATGACTCATGCTTGCTTTTCCAAGTCCCTCCTATTGTTTATTCCTGGTAGGGTCAACAAGGACTGCAAATAGGAGGATGAGGTGGATGGGGCTGGGGAGCTGGGTTCAGTGATTTATGTCCATATCCTGATTTCCCCCTGCTTCCTTCCTTCTGGAGAAAAACAAGCTGTCCCAGAGTTCCCAGTAAGTGTCCCAGCTGAGGGAATCTGAGGACAAGTCTGATGCAACCTGTTGAGTAACCTAGAAGAACTGGCCAGCAGCCATACGTGCCCCAGGAGGAGGACATCACAGCACTCTTGGAGGGTCTGCAGCTGCAGGACTGGGGATAAGTGCTGGGAGCTGTCCTCACTGACCTTAGGTTCCTGGGGCAATCAGTGGCACAGGGAGTCTATGGCAAGCTCACTGTGATTGACATCAGGGTCAGCATGAGGTCAGGGTCTCCTGTCTGTGGCAGGGGTGCTGAAGGACACTTTAAGCATGGCTGATGAGGGGAGTGGGGCTCAGATGAGCTAGATTAGCCATAAGCTATTTTCAATGATGGGATCCTGTGAGTCTGGCTTTTCTGTGACTTAAGCCTTTCCCTGCTACATCCAATTTAGCCCTCTAGACCTGGGAAAAGGGGAGTGGCCCTGGTGATCAGAAAGTTGATAAGGAAAACTCAGGAGGGCAGATGGAAAAATAAGAGACATGGGGAAAGGGTATTCTTCCAGGGATAACAGTTTGAAAGGCGTACTAGAATTTTCCCTGTTAACTGTAGGTAAAGATGATTTTTTATCACTTTGTGGGTTTGCTTTGGTTGAATATATATATACATTATATATATGTATATATATAATAATAATGGGACTCATTGTTATGTATTTGTACATGCACACAATTTGGTCAATTTAATTCCTCAGTAGCTCCTCTTTCCCTTACTTTGTACTTCTTGGCAATCTGTGCTCAGGAGTGATGAAAACTCTTACAACCACCTTAGGTTGAACTCAAGATCCTGAGGGATGAATCTATAGAGAGAACACACCAAACTGGGAAGAGAGGAACCAGCTGAAGGCACAGCTGATGGCTGGAGACCAAAGTAGGCCCAGGACCTGTGAGGGTAGTAGCTTGAGTCAGACAAGAATCCCTGGACTTAGAGAAGTGGCTGAGGGGCTGGAGAGGGCACGGCATCTGAGCTGTTGAGAAGAGGGTGTGCAGGGGAGTAAGGAGAGAGCTGCCAGCTGCGTGGGCTGCCTCCTTACTTCTCTGCCTAGGGACCTGGGGCCTGGCTAGTGACACTGGGTTCCCGGCCTTCTATTACCATTTCAGATCCAGCAGACAGACAGCCTGGATAAGGTGGTATCCTGGGCCCACCAGTTCCCTTATGCCCATCCACTCTGGTTTGGACAGTTCCTTGGCTTCCTGAACATCTATGAACCTGACTATGCCAAAGCCGTGTACAGCCGTGGGGGTGAGGTACCCCAAGGAGAGGGTGGGGCTTCCTGAGAGCAGAGGCTTCAGAACCTGGGCATCTGTCCTAAGTCTGGGAAGAGGATGGTGAAGGGCCCAACCCCATTCATCAGTAAGCCTCCTCTGGGAACTCCCATCCCTGCTTGACCCACTTCTACTTCTCCTGCAGACCCTAAGGCCCCAGATGTGTACGATTTCCTTCTCCAGTGGATTGGTGAGTGAGCATGTGTCTTCTCTTCCTTTCCCTTTTCATCCTTGGTGCTGGGTAGACAGGATCCTGCCCTATCTGCCTCATTGAGTCACTGATAGCATCAGTTGGACAGGTCAGCCCAGATGTGCCTGTTCTGGCTCAGCTGCTCAGTGGGAGGAGCAGGAAAGCTCTTGGCTGGCAGGGAAAGTGGGGCCCTTATTGGGCCTGTCATCTTGCTTGCCTTCCAGGTAGGGGTAGGGATTTGGTATATATGTGGGTGTGAAGAATGACTTCCTGTAGAAAGTGGCTCTAGAATTGCTCCTATAGGACATTTTAGTAGGTAGTGCTCTCTGGGGAAAGGTTCAGAGGAAAGTTGTAATAGTAGGACCATGTCTGGTGTCACCAGAGGCTAAGAGCTCTCTGGGTGACTAGAAAGCAGACCTCAATTAGGAGATGAGGCTGGGCAGGGAGGGTTGGTTATCCTTGGTTGTCAGGATGAGGACTAAGGACTGATGTTGAGAATAGGTAGGAGCCATTGAATATTCTTGAACTAAGGCCATATGCTTCTCCAAAGTCCTTTTGCTTATGGTCAGCAGCTTACTGGAGCTGAGAAGGTCAGGGCAAGAGGAAGAAAGCAGTCCCAACACTATTTATTTGGAGAGTAACACAGGGAGGTTTTTTGTGGACTTCAGTGATTCTTACTCTATTTTCACCTATCAAAGGGAGGACAAAAAGAAAAGATAAAAGGTTTAGGAAAATGAGATGCAATTTTGAAGACAGGAATGCATTTCCACGGCTGAGTATGTGTGTGGAAGGGTGCAGGGGTGGGGAGGGAGGATAGGGTTCCACCTGAAGCCACAAAGCACAGACATGGCAGCTTCTCCTCCATGTCCTGCAGCTGTGGCCACAGTCCCAGAAGCTGAGAGCCAAGGCTCAGCTGACATTCCTCCTGCCTGGCTGTCCCTAGGGAGCCAAATCTCCTTTGTGTGAGCTCAGTGTCCTATGAGCCTGGGCTTAGTAAGTGCTGTTGAGGGGCAGACACTGTGCCATCTTGTCCTGAAGAAGAAGCTTACTCAGTCAAGAACTGCTGCTGCCTCTGTGTCCCTAGTTGGTGGGGGTAGAGAGGGCAACACCAGGTCTGTTAGTGGCCCACCCTAGAGGGTTTCAGGCTGTGGATGGGAAATGAGGTGTGCTTGACCCCAGGCTGCCAGGTGTGGAGCAGGATTGCCTGGATTCACCAGCCCTCCATCTTCCATCTCCTCTCAGGGAAAGGCCTGCTGGTTCTTCATGGACCCAAGTGGTTCCAGCACCGCAAGCTGCTCACACCTGGCTTCCATTATGATGTGCTGAAACCCTATGTAGCTGTGTTTGCTGAATGTACACATGCCATGCTGGTGAGCTCCCCATGGCAGGCTCCTGGAGCTCTGGACTGCTGGGCCAGTCCTCTGTGCCCTCGTTTTGCCCTGGGAGAGGGCAGGTGGTGCTCTGTAGCAAGGAGGATCTCTAAGTCCCTGAGTCTACCTTCTGCCTGCAATACCAATGCCCTGCTCTGCTGCCCTCATGCTGCATGGCCTGCAGGCTAGGTGCTAAAACTCCCAGGGTCCAGGTGGCCCTGGTTTTGTCTCTACCAGGAGATCCAGCCCTCTTTCTTGTCAGACCAAAGGGCTCTTGAAGGTCTCAATAAAGGCCCTATTGGAGCAGATTTGAGAGCTGCCTATATTGGAGAGTATCAGGAAATTCCTTCACAACTAAAGTGTCTCCTTTTCATTCTCTGCCTATCACAGTTCCTATCACTGATGTGGCTACAACTTACCTCTAAGAGGGATGTCAAGTCAGCTTTGAGTTTCAGGGCTGGAGAATTCCTAGAGGCTACCCACGCTAGTCTTTTCTTTTGTAGGAAACTACTCTCCAATATTACTGCCAGGCCTGATGTGCACAGGTGTGCTGCAGGTGTGCTGGGGAGCTCGCCATCTTTTTGGCACACCTGCTCTCTTATAGGCTGCCCTGACTGGGAGAAAGTGTCTGTATGCTGTGCAAAATCTGCCTCCTGGTCCTGCCTTCTGGACATGATGCCCAGAGGCTGCCAAACTCCACCATTCCAGCAGCATGCAGGGCAGGGCAGGGGCTGGAAATACATGTAGAGGGGAGCTTGGTGGCAGAGGGGAGGCTATGGGTCCTGAAGGGGAGGGAGGGACATCCAGCCCAGCTGACCCTCACATTGTCTCCCATCTCTGGATTCTAGGACAAGTGGGAGAAAAAGGCTCGTGAGGATAAGAGCTTTGACATCTTCTGTGATGTGGGCCACATGGCACTGGACACACTCATGAAATGCACCTTTGGCAAAGGGGAGAAAGGCCTGGGCCAAAGGTCAGGGGGCACCTCAGGGCTGGCACCCTAATGCCCATCCCAAGCCAGCTCAGAAGGGAGAGTTGGCAGGGCTCCTGGGGCTTGATTGGAGAGCAGATAGTGTCCCGTCCTAGAGAGCCCTGCTGGGATGAGCCAGGTCTTGCTGGTGCTTGCTTTAGAGAGGAGGGTTAAGGGTAAGGAAGGGAAGAGCAGGAGGTGCTGTGCTTGGGCCAGATTCTTGGAAGGGAGGTGCTTAGGGCTCTGCCCTCCATGCAACCTCTGCTGTGCAGGGACAACAACTACTACTTGGCTGTCAGTGACCTCACACTACTGACACAGCAGCGCATCGAATCTTTCCAGTACCACAATGACTTCATTTACTGGCTCACTCCACATGGCCGCCGCTTTCTGAGGGCCTGCCAGATGGCCCATGACCATACAGGTGGGTCTTCCCTGCAGGGCCCACTCCTAGGAAACCTGGGTTCTTTCCCCCAGCTCCTCTGCATGCCTCCTGTTACAGGACCTCTGTTCCCTTTTGGGCAGAGGATGGGTTCCCAGGCAGTGACAACCTGTGCTCCTGCCCAGACCAGGTCATCAGGAAGCGAAAGGAAGCCCTGGAGGATGAGAAGGAGCAGGAGAAGATGCAGAAACGAAAGCACCTGGACTTCCTGGATATTCTCTTGGAAGCTCGAGTGAGTGTGCAGTTGCCCACCCCCACTGAGAGCTGGTTGCAGAGGGGTCTTCTGCCTAGGGCCAGTTGCCCAGCAGAAGAGGCTGTTAAGCACTCCTTACCTTTTATCCAGCAAATATAACTTGCTCCTTGTCCCATGACACATATCAACAAAGCTGCAAAGGTTCAGGGTGTGTCTGGCTGGGCTGTGGAATCAGAGTCCTGAGAACTTGGGTCATATGGTAGAAGCCTGAAGGCATTTCTAGACTTCTAAAAGCCCCAAGAATTTTGGCATTGTAGAATCTTAGAATTTAGACTTCATTCATTCGGTCTTTTATTTCTCCATTCTGTAAACTCATTGAGCACCTGCATTGAATCTGTTTTCTGCACTAGGGTAGAGAAATAGGAAAGACCTGGTCCTGCTCTCAAGGTTCTTATAGTCTAGTGGAGGGAATAGTTAGTTGGTGGATGTTGACAAAGTGTCTTCCTCTGCCAGCTGGCATTCTGTGTGTCAAGTGAGCAGAGCTGACAGTTGGTATAGGGTAAGATCACAGGTCATTTGGTCAGAGGGATCGGGATTGCTTCATGGAGTAGAGGCATCCAGGCTGGGCTTGAAAGATAAGATTGGGGAAATTTTAGCTCCCAGTCTGCAAAGCAGCTTTCACTCCTTCCCTCTACCTGCATTTGACAACTACTGTTTCAATTTCTGCTTAATATCTACCTCAAGTGCTTTAAGTTGTTCCATTATTCCATAACCCAGGATGAAAGTGGGCTCAGGCTGTCAGACACAGACATCCGGGCTGAAGTGGACACGTTCATGTTTGAAGGCCATGATACCACCACCAGTGGTATCTCCTGGTTTCTCTACTGCATGGCCCTATACCCTGAGCACCAGCAGCGCTGTAGAGAGGAGGTTCGTGAGATCCTAGGGGACAAGGACTCCTTCCAGTGGTGAGTAAGGTTGAGAGTGAGCCCAGTCTGTTGTGCTCAACCTAGGGAGAGGCTGTGCCCATTCTGTCCTGTGCCATCTGAGTGTGACACAGAACCATCCTGGAGATGAGATGAGGTGACTGACCTGTTCCTTCTGGTGCGGTAGCTGTTGTGGGTGGCTGAGTGTGTATATACCCCTGAGCCCACTCCCCCTCTCTATGTGAGCCTTTTCAGTGTCACATAGAGAAAGTGATAATAAGAGGCTGATTTTTATGACCTGAATTCCTCTGCTGGTAGAACATGAATACCCTTTTGGGTTCCTGGACAGAGCAGGGAGTTCTGGGAGAGAAAGAGGAGGAAGTGACTAGGGCAGTAGGGAAAGCCAGCCTTTGCCACCTGCCTTTGGGTGATAGGACACAGCCTTTGGACTCCTATATCTTTCTCTCTGGTGAAGGGCAAAAGACTATTTCCCAAAATCCATCTCTTAAAAAAACTTCCAAATGTTCCGCCTTGTTTCTTGGCTCAAGACTGAAGTCCTGAGCATGACACCTGGTTGGTCCCAACCTCTCTTTGCAGTATGATTTCTAGGAATCTTTCACAGCCTCAGGCCTTTGTATCCTGCCAGGCACCTCAATTTTCTGGGCTCCTGAACTGCTTCTAAAATAGATAAGACACATAGTAGGGGTACATTGCTCAGTCAATGGAGGAACTTTGGAACTTTGGATTCACTAGAAGTGTCTGACCTATAATTCCAGGATCCAAGACTTGGAAGAGTCTCCATTATTCATTTTTATTGGTTGGATGTTGGAAACCTTCTAGGATGTCCAGCCAGGTGCCAAGTAGTATATGGGGTGCAAATGGAAAGAGAAGAGAAGCCAAGTTGCTGTCTTTGGGAAGTTTTTAGAGAGACAAATTCACATAACTAAAAAGTCAGAGAAAAACATAGGGTGGAGTAAGATTGAGGGATAGAGAGGATATTGAGAGTAGAGGCATCAGAAGCGCTGGGGCTTGACTTGACTTTATAAGGAGGACTAAAACTCAGGCAAAGAGAGGGCCAGGAATTCTAGGCTGGGCAACAATGTAAACACACCCTGAGTCAGGTAGTTCAAACATTGTACTTTCACTTCATTCCATTTTGAACTTGAAGCAATTTAGAGGACACTTAGTCAATAAAATAGTGCAACAAATGAAAAATCAGGACAGGAGGAGAAATAACTTGGAGTTTGGAGCTCTGTAATAAGGTATTGCACAGTAGTTATAGTTGGACCTCACATTTGGGTCTGAGCTTCCTGGTGACCAAGTGTGTGTGTGTGTGTGTGTGTGTGTGTGTGTGTTTGTATCTTTTATCAGTTTATTATTCTGCACCCATTGAATAATTCCCAAATATTGTTTGGTTAATTTAATCAACACGAGGACAGGAACTCCTGTCCTTTCTGTTGCAAGTCCACAGGAGAAACTAGCAGAACCTAAAAGAACTCTCCTTTGTGGGGCTTTGATGGGGTCCTGAGAGATGTACACAGATCTGCGTACATTTCTAGAGTATTGTGCCTTCCTCTCCTAGCAGCAAAGTTGGAAGATAGTGGGGCCAGATTGCTGTGTCTGAGTGGCCACGCTGGGTCTGATCTGGCTGGGCACTTGGAGCTATTGTACCCCCTCCGACTCTTGGATGGATGGTGGTGGGGTGGTGGGATCCTGGGGCTGGGGCCTGTCTTCTTCCAGGATTCCACTACACCCCATTTCCAAGTGTCCTGTGTTGCTGGCAGGGATGATCTGAACAAGATGACTTACCTGACTATGTGCATCAAGGAGAGCTTCCGTCTCTACCCACCTGTGCCCCAGGTGTACCGCCAGCTTAGCAAGCCTGTCAATTTTGTGGATGGTCGCTCGCTGCCTGCAGGTGGGATGGGGTGGGTTTGTGGGGCTAGAATCAGAGTACTCTGGGTCCTTTTCTGAAGCCTCCTATACCATGAGTCAAATCTTTGCACCAAAGAGAAAGAGCTCAGACTTTGTATTCAAAGCCCTGGGTCAAACACGCTTTATAACATATGAATAAATTCCTCTACCTCTAAACCTCCATTTCCTCATATAAAATGGGGGTGTGGAGAATAGCTACTTTTCAGGGTGGTTGTTAAGACTTAAGAGACTGTTTATCAGGGCTCTCAAGTACAACCATGCATACCCAGGTTGTGTCCTAGACAACTTTGGGGGGCAAGATTCACATAAATTATAGTGTTGTGCAGTGTACAACATATACAGCAATACATGATGACTTTGTTAAGAGTGTGTAGACCCACCCAACCCAACACATAGTATATATCAATGAGTGGTAGCTATTACTATTGATAACATAATGTTATGAATAATAAGCTTACTGAGAGTTCATTGAAAGCAGAAAGGATATTAAATCCCTATCTGTCCTACTTTATGGTAGGGTAGATTTATTCCTCCTTTATTTCTTTCCACAATGTCTATGTCAGGAGCATGCTCAGTACTGGGGCTATAGGAACCTGTCATGAAGATGATCAAGGTACTTCAGTGAGTGTGAACATGAGCTTGCTGTCACTGACAATGGTCAGGCAGGGGCTAGAGCCCCAGATTGGGAGATAGTAGAGGATTTAGGTCCTATGTGGAGGTGGCCTGGCTGCCCCAGGAACCCCTTGTCACCAGGCCTCTGTTCCACCTACAGGCAGCCTGATCTCTCTGCACATCTATGCCCTCCATAGGAACAGTGCGGTGTGGCCTGACCCTGAGGTACTCCATCTCTGGGCCTGGAGGTCAGACTGGGTAGGGGTGGGTATGGGGTTTATCCTATGCCACGACCTGGTAGATATTTAAACAAAGCTTGATCCCTTAGGTTTTTGACCCCCTGCGCTTTTCCCCTGAAAATACGTGTGGACGCCACCCCTTTGCCTTCATGCCCTTCTCAGCTGGGCCCAGGTAGGAAGAGACCCAGCATGTTCAGGCTCTCAGGGCTGTGGAGGGAAGGTGGAGGACATCGTGGGGAAGGCATCATTATGGGGTACTCCATGATGAAGGGGACCATTCAGGGTTTGTGGTTACTGTAATGCAGGGTAAGCTCCAGGGACTTTCTTGCTTTATATTCTTGTCCTAGGGAAGTGGGTGGGATGGGTGAGTCATCCAGGAGAGACCCCAACCAGAATCCCCATTGCAAAGCTATTCAGCCTGGGCTCCTCCTCATTCACCTGAGATCTGTTTCTTAAGTCTAAGTCAATCAATCCACCAGCCAGTCATGTAACCAAAAATAGTTACTGATTTCTGTTGGCCACTAAGAGCACTGAATTTAACCAGTCTCAACACCCCATAGCACAACGTCTCTTTGTGCTGCTCACTGTAGGAACTGCATTGGACAGCAGTTTGCCATGAATGAGACAAAGGTGGTCACGGCCCTCTGTTTGCTCCGCTTTGAGTTCTCTCTGGATCCCTTGCGGCTACCCATCAAGATGCCCCAGCTGATCCTGCGCTCCAAGAATGGTATCCATCTCCATCTGAAGTCTCTGGGCCGTGGGCCTGGGAGATAGCTCTGTAGAGAGCAAGGCCCCAGGTAGCCCAGGCAGTGGGCTCTCCTTGGGCACTGCCTTCTGGGTTAGATGTGGAGTGGTTGAGGCTCCCTGGCTTCTGAAGGCTTGTAATTTGGGAGGGGAATAGGCATGGACATAGATAGCCTCTTAGAGGACAGTGCCACATCAACATGTATGTCTATAAATGCTTGTTATGCATGTATTCTAGAGCTGATTCATTCACTCAACAAACATTTGGTGAGTACCTACTTGGTTAGAGAAACTTTATGTCCTATAATTGGCGATTATTCTAAAATGTAACAAACATACTTTGCAGCCTTAGTGATTCACAGTGAATGCAATGGAAGCTTTGCCTTGGGATTCACAATAATACATGATAGAGGAACGTCTCAGAGTATTGTCCCTTCATTTAGATGTGTTTCTTTGTTTGACTGTGTGTGTGTGTGTGTGTGTGTGTGTGTGTGTGTGTAATATAACACACATAAGGAAAAATCACACAGACAAAAACTGAACACAATAATGGGTAATTCTAAAGCAAACTCCTCCATCAACTTTGAGGAATTTGGAAGATGTTTTCTCCAGTGTGTCTTCTGCCCCTCCTGGGATGGGTCCCTGTGGCATCCCTGCCATCTCAGCAGTGGTATCTCACAGGGCTTGGGGCATTCAGGGTTAGGCTGGGGAGGGTGGCAAAGCAGCATTAGAGGAGGACTTGCTGGGAAAAAAGAAAGTCCTTCTTGAATCAGGTGTTGAGTTATGGGTGAGGTATGAATGTGCACAGAAGGATTTGGGGGGAGGGCCTCAAACTCAGAACTCCATGATGACCCCTGGGTGGCATGCAAGCATGACTCAATATGCTTCCCTATCTCTGGATCTTTAACTCTCAGTTACCTGGTGTCAGCAGGGTTGGTGACTCTCCTGCTGGGAGGAGACTGTTATCCCATTTCAATGTTAAGGGAAGGAACCTGTGATGCTTATGTAGGAGGAAGGAGCTAAGGCCTCCTGATTCAGACATATTTTGACCAAGACTCCATTCCTAGTCCTGACAGTCTCCCTGAGAGTATGCGTGTATGAAAAATTGATCTGAGAGCTCTGGCACCAGAGAGGAGGGGAAGCTGGGACTGAGGGCATCACAGTTGAGTTCTACTTAATCCATCTAGTTCAACAGACATACCCCTGTGTCTCCAGTAATCCTGGGCATCCCTGTGCACGTGTGTGTGGGTAGAGTGTGGAGTGTGCAATGAGTGTGTGTAGGAGTGGCTTACATGAGTGTCTTTGTGTTTGTGTCATGGGAGGCGTGTCTATGAGTGTGAACTCAGCTTGGGTCTTTCCTACTGGACACAACAGGGTCACTGTTTTGTTAACACACTTTTTTTGAATCTTGTGGTTAGAATACCTGTTCGTGGTTGGCGACCCGGAATTCTGAGCTCCTACTTTCCTGTGCTCTCTGAGTATGGCCAGCATGAACTCTTCTGTATCACCTGATACCAGGGGTGTATCCTACTGTGACATTCCCTGCTTATTCTCCTGCCTCAACCCTCTCCTCTCCTCTTGGTTAAGCACCAAATGTCCAGCCCTTTCCTGGCCCTCTTCAGACCAGGACTGAGCAGCTTAGTGACCTGGGAGATCAGGAAATAAGGAAGGAGGTCCTGCTTCAGGCAACCTGGGGAGAGACAGAACACAGGATACTGGGGAAGGCAGAGGACTCCAGGCAGGTCTGTCTGTGGCATTCAGAGCCGTGAACTAGGAATGGTTCAAGGAAACAGGGGAACCTGTGCTCAGATCCAGCAAGAAAAACAGGGTCTAGTTTGAGAAAGGATGATTGAAGTAGGGACACCAGCCCAGGGAACCGTACATAGGGATATGGGTGCTGAAGATCCAGAGGTAAGGGAAGCGGATGCAGTTGTGCTTGGGTGCCACACAAGGGTCATCCCAGGGTGAGAAGCACTAGCATCCAGGCAGTTACCAGATGTGGGCAGGGTTAATTAAGTCCCTCTTCAGGGTGGCCAGCCATTTGCTCATCTGGACTCTTCTCAGCCCTTGCTGGAAAACTGTTCATTCATGAACCTCCTGAGGAGTTTAGTTCCTATGGGTGAAGATGGAGGCTGGGACTGGTGGGCATCAGGTGTCTGATGACATGGCCAGGCTGGCTTTCTTCTCACATCTCACTGGATCTGTGAAGAGTAGGGTCCCTAGCCAGGTGTGGTGGAGCATGCTTATGATCCTGGCTACTCTGAAGGCTGAGGCAGGAAGATTGCAAATTCAAGGCCAGTCTCAGCAACTCAGTGAGACTCTCAACATAAAATAGACAAAAAGAGCTGGGGATGTAGCTTAGTGGTAAAGTGCTTCTGGGCTAAAAAAGAAAAAAAAAGGAAAGGTCCCCCAGATCTCATGCCAGACCAGGACCACAAGTCTTTCCTGCTCAGCTCAGCTCAAGAAGGGGTCCAGCTGGGACCTATTCTAAAAAAATCTATTATGAGGAATATCCCTTGAATAGAATAAAAAATCCCTGGTCTCTTTTTCCAGGAGGTGTATGCCTCTCCCTCTGAGCTCCTAGATAAGAGATCTTTTCTGAACTCAGCTACTGCACGGGACCCTCAGCAACTATCGGGCATCAGGGGTCACATGGGTGAGACTGCCTGGAGAGGTGGGCCAGGCAGGAGTCCTGGTTCTACAGGGCAAATGTCATCTCATGCTTCTTCCTCAGAAAAGACTTGTCTCCCTGTCCATCTCCCTTTCCCTCCATCTCCTCCCAAGGGAAGACAGGCACTATATGTGATATTGAGAACTTTATTGCAGGGAGAGGGAGATGAAGAGGCTTGTGTGAAAGACAATCAGGTAAATAGATACCATGCAGGAGAGGTTTAGGTAGACAGATCAGGTGCCATTTGGGGAGGGATTCTGCTAGGCTCATTATTGGCTTCTAATGTTGCTCAAGTCCTAAACTTTAAAGCCCATGAATATGTAACCTCATACATCAAAAAGGAACTCAAGTTTTAATTAAGTAAAGGATCTTGAGATGGGGAAATTATCTTGAATCACCTGGGTGGGCTTAATGTAATTACAAGATTCCTTATAAACAGGAAGGAAATGTGAAGACAGTAAGAGAAGGAAGTCTGAAAATGATGCTGGTTTCAAAGAAGAGAAAAAGAGCCAGTATGGAGGAAAGCAAGGAATGCAGTTTGAGTATGAGAAGTCAAGGGTAAAGATCCTCTCTGAACCCTGCAGAGGAAGGCTGGTCACATCCACAACTTGGTCTTCTCTCAGTGAAACCCATTTTGGATTTCTGATCCCAGAACTGTAAAAGCATAATAATTTCCATCATTTAAACCCACTAATGGTGTGGTCATTATAGCAGCAATAGGAAACTCAGAGAAAAATAAGCAAATGGAAAGGGAAAAGACAGGTAGAGGGGCAGGCAGGCTGGAGTTAAGTGCACAGTCAGAGATGTAGGCAGGTGGGAAGACAGGTAGATAGATAAGCAGGTAGGGAGCCTGGAGGCAGGTGAGAGACAGGACAGACAAGAGGATAGAAGGCAGGGAACAGGCAGATGGGAAGAAATGCAGGTAGGCAGATAGAAAGCAGGATGTGGGCAGATAGGCTGGGGACAGGAGCAGGTGACAAGGCAGCTAGGAGGCCTTCAGAGCCTGCTCTTGACCTACCAGTGTTAGTGGAGTTTTCTGAGATGCAGGTGGATCCCATTCTTGGACTTTAACACAAGTCGTGGTGTGGGAAAGGGGATCCTGTTGGGATCTGGCAGCAGCTCAAAGCGGAGCAGGGTCAGGGCCACGACCACCTTCAGTTCATTCATGGCAAACTGTTTCCCAATGCAGTTCCTGGGCCAGGCAGGGACAGTGAAGTTAGCATTGGTCTCAGGCCTGTTCTGGGCTGGGGAGGCAGTGGTCCTTGAGCACCAGCCCAGAGCTAGGCATTCAGGGTCCTCTTTCAGGGGGCCTGCCTGACACCTTTACTTACAGTTCACACGAATCTCTACCCCCAAGCCTTGGTTCACACTCTCCTGATCTTTGACAAGGCCTACCACTGTTTCAGGGCTGGCCCTGACCCTACTTCTGCTTTCAGAGGCATGAAGTCTCTATTAGGACAGCACCAATACTCTAAGGGACAGAGTCCAATCACATGAATAACTTAAAAAATTAATTTTTGATTAGTACATTCCATCTAGAAGGATCCAGGAACTGAATTCCTCCTAGGGAAGCCAGATATCAATGAAGAAGCTCCTACAGTGGGTGATGGGTTGGGGATCCTTGAGCTGCAGTCCCTTCCACCACCCACAGAGTAGTTGGGCTCCTGCCACTCTCTAACCCCCTCATTCCACTAGTATCTGTAGCCTTCTAATTATACTCCAGAAATTTCCCTATTTGCCATCTTCAGCTGAAGATTGAAGTCTTCTCCTGGACTCCTCTGGTGTTCCTGCATCCCTTTCCCTACACACTGAAGCCACAGCCCAACTCAGACCTTCTCGTGTCTTCCATCATGCCCTCCATGTCCACATGCCCAAGCTCCCTCCACATCTCTCTGGATTTCTGCCTTACCCACCTCTTGCCTGTCCAGCCTCACTTCCTAGCTCAGCTCAGGCTATTTTGATCACAGAGAATGTCCTCCTTCTATCTCTGCCTGCATATCTTAAAAGCTCAGATCAGTGATCAGCTGGCCCTCACCCTGTGCTAGCTGCCTCTCCCTCCTCCTCCCAGGCCTTAAAGGTGCCATCTAAGCTCTATTTAAGGACACACCATAGTCCAGGGCCAGTCTGGACAGTGCCAGGGATGTGGAATATTCCACAAACTGCTGAGTGATGAGTGAGTGAAAGAATAAAGAAGGGAACAATGTGTCTTAAGCATAGGTTTTCATCTCTAGAGAATGCATTTTTTTCCCTTAACTGTGAATTCTTGGAGTAGGGGATAGTATCTTTCTGTTTTCTTTTTAAATTTTATTTATTTTAATATTAATAATTAATTTATTCTAATTAGGTATATATGACAGTAGAATGCATTTTGATTCATTGTACACAAATACAGCACCACTTTTCATTTCTCTGGTTGTGCACAATGTAGCATTGCACCACATATGCAGTCATACCTGTACCTAGGGTAATGATGTCCATCTCATATGGGGGCAGGAAAAATGGTGGGATAGTAGCTCTCATCTCTATGTTCCTGTCACCTAGCCTACATAGGACCTGGCACATAGAAGCTGGCTTAATAATTTATTTCACACTGAATTAGTTAATTAATGTCACTTGATTTTAAAAATTCAGTTTACTTGAATTTAATATTAGAATGTAAAATAGAATGGAATACAAAGACTAAGAATAGTGGTTTTGACCTAAGTTACCTAATACTCCTCTGCCCTCTAGTGGAAGAAACATGATTTGCAGCCATTGTAGGAAGAAGTACTCAATCCCAGAATTAAACAAATCCTAGAAAACCAATTTCTGGAAAAACAATTTGCTTAAAGCCTATTCTATGAAAGCTGACTTACCACTTGAAGGATTAATAGGCATATGGGATGATAAAAGCCAATTTCTATTAACTTTTAATAAAGTTTATATGATGTGTTTCACTGGATGATTCTGGCAGCTTTTGTGGATGACTGCAACAGCCCTTTGGAGTGTATTGTCCAGCTGCTTCCGATGGGTTTTATGTTGTACACACCAAGAAACTTTCAAGTACTACATGCCACACACCAAATAGAGTGTCTTTCTCTCAAAGGCAGTTTACTGCCCTCATTCTTATGCTTTTTGTTTGAAGCTGGACTGTAAGTGTAATTTCAAGGTATGTAGACCGTACTTCACCTGTCAAATTGTGACTACTGGGAATGTTGTACGGGGAACGTGAACATTAACATGTAGTCAAACACTGTGTTGGGAGAGACTACAAACATGGAAGCCACGAGGCCATACCCACGCGTGTGACACTTTCTTCAAATAGCTAATCTTTCAACTATCTAACTGAACAGTTGGCACATTCCAGGCTTCAGGAAAACAAACACTGGCAAAGTAGTCACTTTCTTCAATGATCTGAGGATTGGTAACTAGAACAGAAAGAGTGGTGGGCTGGATTGAGAATGTGTGGGAAGAGAGGGATCCATCTGGGAAGAATCCCAGTGAAATTTATGAGAATTTCTAATTCACAAAGTCAAACCCCTCAAGTGAGAAAAACACCATAACATGCTGATGTGTGGAGCACCCACTGACAATGAAATTTGTCTGACCTTTCGGAAGGGCAGTTGAACAACCTCTCCGTCATGTGCCCTGAACTGCCATCATTCTTTTGTGCACTGACACGTCCACATGAAGTTTTTTCCCCCACAGACACCAACATATAACGCCATACCTGAAGATGCTGTACAGCAACTTAAGGGATCACAAACTCTAGGTATATGCCCAGAGACTCCTCCTCTTTCCCCCATCTGATGACCAATACACGACCCCTCACCTGGATCCTCCTGAGAAGGGCAGGAATGAGTGGCTGTGTCGGGCAGAATCTGGTGCAAACCGGAAAGGGTCGTACACCTACAGGAAGCAGCAAGGATAGACAGAGGTCAAGCTCCTGATTCTAACCCATGTGGGGACAGGATATCCAGAGGTGGGTGTAGAAGGAGGTGGTATCCTCAGAGCTCATCCCCTCCCACCTCTTCTGTGCCTCCATACCTCTGGATTTGGCCACACTTTTGAGTTGTGGTGAAGGCCATAAAAGGACAGCGTGACGGTGATGCCTGTGGGGCAGAGAGAAGACTGATCATGCCCATGGGGTGAGGTCCTGGTCCTTTAGCCAGCAGGGGACGTGCATGCACAGAAGGCCTGCTGCCATACAGCATGACTTTGAGCAGGATGTGGGCGGATTTGGCAAAACACCTGAGCCCTGGCAAGGAGCAGAAAGCCATGAATCCAAGAGAATAAATCTAGTGAGAGCTTATGCTTTTGAAGTATTTCCACTGAAGAGTATACATTAATTCATTCAGTCCTCACAACAACCCTCCAAGAAGGTGGTTGGATCCCTATTTTTCAGATGAGGCAACTAAATTTCAGAGGGGAATTGCTTATATCTGATAGGTAGGATGTGGCAGGGCTGGGATTCAGACCTAATGAGGTGTGAGCCAACAGATGGTTGGCGACCATGGCAGGGATCTCATATCTGGTCATCAGCTGTTCTCTGCTCCTGATGGACTGGACCACATCTGAACCATGACATGGAATTCCTTGATTTCCTTTATTTGCCTTGACTGAACGAAAGAACCACACCTCTCCCTAGCTCCTGGCTGATACTTTTCCACCCTCTACATCTCAAGGAACAGAATTTTGGAGTTAAAGTCATGAGATACCATGACCAGAGGCTAACATTTCTATAGAGAAGTTTCCAGGGATTGAGATGCATCGTATTTGTAGATATGTTCATATATAAATTATTTGCTTTTCACCAAGTTTTTTACACATTATGCCGAATATAGAGGATGATAAGAATGATGTGACAATGAGGACATATGAACATCAGGGATGCCCATGAATCCTACAGTGTGGAACCAGCATCTAGAGTATTAGAATCAAAGAACATCAGTGCCAATAAACTACAATTTACTATTGAATCATAGGACCAGAGATGCTAAGGAAGAGGAAATGTTAGATAAAGAACAAGAGAAGCTTAGGATGCTAGTTATGTGGACTATTAGAATTGGAAGGAAATTTATAGGTCATTTGGGCATATGTCCCATACTGGAAAATATACTTTATGAGTAAGAAGCACTAATTTACTGACAAGAAAAGGGAGGCACAGACAGGTTTAGAACTGCCGAAGCACATGTAGATTTCTGATCCTTCTTATCTCCCCGGAGATCTTAGGTGAATGAGTCTGGGAAGATCATACCTTTGGGTAAAGATCGTCCATCAGGGAAGGTGACAGGTTTTTTGAGCTCTCTGAGAACAACTGGTACTGGTGGATAGATCCTCAGGGCCTCCTTGATGCACATGGTGGTGTAGGGCATTTGGTCTAGGTGGTCCCTGAAGTGAAGGCCATCATGAGGGGCAGGCAGGGCCCAGGCAGACCAGCAGCTTGCCCCTACCAGAGGCAGGGCTCTCCCACCTCTTGAGCTCTCACTCACCAGGTGATGGAGGCTCCGTCTCCCAGGAGGCTCTGGATCTCTTCCCTGCACTTCTGCTGATGCTCAGCATGTGTGGCCAGAGCATAGAGGATCCAGGAGATACCACTAGCTGTGGTGTCGTGGCCTTCAAACATGAAGGTGTCCACCTCGGCGCGCAGGTCCTCATCAGACAAGCTGCTCCCATTCTCCATCTGAGGAGGCCATGGATGAGAGAGCAGGGTTTGTCCCTCCCTCTGCTCCTGGGCAAAGCCCCAGACTTCTTTCCCACACACTTACTTTGGCACACAGGAGGATGTCCAGGAAATCCAAGTGCCTCTTCCTCCTGACCTTCTCCAGCTCTCCCTCGTTCTGCAGTTGAGCCTTCCTCTCTCTGATCACTTGGTCTGTCCCAGAACAGCAGTTACCAGGCAGGGCTGAGAGCCACAGCAACCCCCAGAAACCCCATGTGCCTCCCTGCACTAATTTGGGTGCCCTGTAGAACTCAGAATGAGTGCGGTACGTGGGTCAAGGGGCCCAGCACCATGTGATGCAGGTCAAACCTCCCCTCTAGAGTACAGCATGTGGAGTATTTGTATAAGCTTTGAGATGGGTCTCATCACTAACACCAATGTGATGGCACAAGTAATCCCTTGCACACTGTCTTGTACCCTAACATCTCAGCTCCCAACCCTTGCATTAGGGAAGTACTAAGCATTTGTGTGTCCCAGGTCCTGCAGAAATAGCAGGGGACCTGGCCAGCTCTGTTAGGCTGCCCCTGGTAAAGGAGAGGAGGCGAGGAGGAGTCAGAACCTGTGTGCTCATGGGCGATCTGGCAGGCATGGTGGAACGAGCGGCCAGCAGAGGACAGAGCATAGATGGTGTCATTCTGGTGAAAGGCATTTCTTACACGATCAAAAAACAGGTTGTTCAGGTCCCCAATGGCTTTGATGTAGGACTGGGAATTCCTGAGGGACAGGATGCAGAATATATTGAACTGTGAAGAGATATGACTTGCAGGCAGAGTGGGCTCTGTGTGGAGTTTTCCTGAATTGTGGGGACAGACAACATGGAGACATACAGTACTTCTGCCTTATGGACCTTGTGACCAGGCTCCCACCTGTGTTGGGGATCAGGATTCTGTGGTTGGGATAGGGTTGATTTTGGTCAGGAATTAGGGCTCTGCTGGGGTCAGAATCTTGCTTTTTGTAGAGGTGATCATCCATACTGCCCTATCTGCCTCTCAGGTGAGTCCACATCAATGGGTAAGAACACAGATTCTGTAGCTGAAGGGTTGCCACTGACCTGTCCAACTGGATACTGCCTTGGTAACTGAAGGCACACTTCATGATGGAGTCCAGGGTCATCATGGAGATGTGCTGAAAGATCTCCAGGGGGGAGTCCTGGTCAATGAGTTTCTCCCATTTGTCCTGTGGTGGGATAGGGGCAATGATTTTGTTTTCCTTAGAAGTTTTGTGCATCTGCAGATATCCTGTTCCGTGTCCTTCACTTTAGACAGCAGATGCACTAAAAACTGCTAAAACAAATGTTTGTTAAGTGATGCCTATATTCTTACAAATTATTTAAAAATTAAGCATAGCATCCTATAATAAGTTTTGAATTTTGAAAGCCAGTTAATATGTTTTGTTTGACCAGCAAAATATAGAGCTGAGCTTCACTGGAGGGACTGGTAAGACTCTAATTTTTGGGGACAAATGTCTGGAGGCAAAAGAAAACCTAAAATCTAAGTTGCCGCTGCAGGCACTTCTAAAGGGCCATCAGGTTCTTTGATTTCTGTTTATTCAACAAAAGTTTGCTGAGAACAATTGGGTCAGACATCAAAGTTTTGACTACCCCACAGTTTTATCTCAATCCTGTCAGAATGGCAATTATCAAGGATGCAAATGACAATAAAACCTGGTGAGGATGTGGGGTAAAAGGTACACTCAAATTGTTGGCGGGACTTCAAATTAGCACAACTACTCTGCAAAGCAATATGGAGGTTCCTTAAAAAAAAATGGAAATGGATCCATCATATGATCCAGCTCCACTCCTTGGTATTTATCCAAGAGATCTGGAATCAGCATACTATAGTGATATAGCCACTTCATAGTTTATAGCAGCACAATTTATAATAACCAAGACATGGAACTAGCCTAGATGCCTGTTAACAGGTGAATGGATAAATAAAATGTGGTGTACATACATAATGGAGTTTTATGGAGTCATAAAGAGGAATAGAGTTGTGGCATTTGCTGGTAAATGAATGGGACTGGACAACATAAGCAAAATAAGGTAGACTTAGAAAATCAAGGTTGAATGTTTTTTCTAATATGCAGAAGCTAAAGCAAAATAAGGAAAAAGGGGAGGGGACATCAGATATCATTATGATATAGAGAAGAACAGTCATGTAGAAGAAAGGGGTTGAGAGGGAAAGGGAGAGATGGGAAAGGGGAGAAAATATGGAATGAATTTGACAAAATTATGCTATGTGCATGTATAAATATACCACAGTGAATTTCACCTTTATATGTATCTAGAAATCACCAATTAAAAATAAGTAAATAAATGAACTCCTTGTTCTCTAAGACCAGTAGAGAAGAGGAAGAAGAATAGGGGGAGGGAGGAGGGGAGGAACAGGAAGGGGCACCAGTGACTGAATGGAGTAAGTTAAATTCTTTGCATGTATGATTTTGCCAAAATGAACCCAAATATTGTGTATAACTACAATGCACTAATAAAAGAATAAAAAGAAATTGGAGTTTTGATTGAAGTTGATGACATGGCAGATTGGCAGTGAGAATACAGACCTGGTGTCCATTTCATTGCATAGATTACTCAGGTCAATGCAGAAGACCTGGCCTTAGGTCAGAAACTGACTGAGTGACATCCTGGAAGTTCTGGCCTGCCTGTGAAGCTGCCATCACCCAGGTCAGCCAGTCCTGAGTTTGGCTTGATGGACTACTCCTCCAGTTTACTGTTCTGAAGACTTTGAAGTGGGAGATGGGGCCTGTATCCAACATGATGCTCTCTGACTTGCACCATAAGCAAAGTGTGGCTCTATCCTGATGACTGGGTCCTCTCTGTCCCATCTAATTTTTAGGAACCTACTCTCACAGTAACATCCTGAGAGTGTTATTTCATGTGACTGTGTCTGATGACTGTCTGTGTTAGACAGGGGAATCTGAGTGTGCGCCTTGAGTGGGTGAGTGGAAATGAAAGAGACAGACTCACCAGCATCACTCGGACAGAATCAGCCACAATTCCCACGTAGGGCTTCAGGATGTCGTAGTGGAAGCCTGGGGTCAACATTCGCCGGTGCTGGAACCATGTCTGCTCATTCAACAGGAGCAAACCATACCCTGGACCAGAGATGGATGTGTGTATGTGTATTAAGGAGACAGAATCAGAGGTACTCCTGGGATAATTAGGGAGGGACTATGGAGTAGAGCTGGGGAAGGGCAACACTGAAGAAGGTGGAATTTCTTGGACAAAGGCAGGAGGGACATGGTGCATTTCGGGAATGTGAATTTCCTAAATGGGCTGGTATATTTGTCTATGATCATGAAAGCTGTGAAATAAAGGCTAAAAAAATGTTGTGGACAGAAAAAGAAAGGACATAATTAAATGTTAGCCTGGGATGTTTGGAGAAGAGATGTGGCAGAAGCTGAGGAGGTCTCATACTGGCATTAGGAAGGAATGAGGGTCTGGTTAGAGGAAATGAGACTTGACTTGGGGATGGGATATTCTTTGGCCTATTACCTGTTGTTCAGGTAAACCAGAGAATAGCACTGGGGAACCTAATTACAGAATGGACTGAACTCCTAATTTAGACATACATACCAATCCAGGGAGCCAGGAATTTGTAGGTACCAGATGCCTTTGGATCTGAAAGGTTTAAAGTAAAGGCTTAACAGGAAACTGGGGATCAAACAGTGTAGTCCCAGTGTAGCTGTGGCGTAGACTATGCTGCCATGAACTCTTGATGACTGTCAGTTAGCAATTTGTTCCCTCCCATCCCCTTCTCTGTCCTGACAGTCAGCTGGGCTCAGGAAGGCAGCTCCATAGAGGCTCCATAGCAGCTGAACACCCCCAGGACTATGATGAAGAGTTGAGAAACAGGCCATGTCATCAGTGCCAAAGAATAGGACAGAGCTTCATGGTTTTTCCACAATAGATAATGGCTTAGTCATCCTGTGACCCAAGACAGGTGAAAATTAGAGGTTTCAAATCCAAGTCAGTGTGGATATGAAGTTAGTTTTTCAGATCTGGGACAATTTACATAACAGATTGCCTCAAGATTTGATTAAAAAAGAAAGATAAAATTGTTAAAAAAATTTGGATCTGGGCTGGGGTTATGGCGCAGTGGTAGTGTGCTCGCCTAGCACACGTGAGGCCCTGGGTTCGATCCTCAGCACCACATAAAAATAAAATAAAGATATTCTGTCACCCACAACTAAAAAATAAATATTAAAAAAAACATTTGGATCCATACAGCTGTATTAAATCTCCAGTACTGAATATTATTGGCCATGTTGGCTGAAGCATCACTCTGCTCTGGAATTTGACAAACTAGGGATAAATACTAAAGAGGGAGCTTCTTTTGCCAGAATGAGGTTTATCTCTCACCTGATCTCCCCAGAATCACCTTCATGTAGTCAGGGTCATAGATAACAACGTGAGCTTTGCTGCCCCAGAACCAGCGGGGAAAGGCACTGGGGAACTTCTCTACCCATGACAGAGTTTGTTGTAGCTCCTGGTCCTTTTGGAACTGTCACCAAAGTAAAGACAAATGAGCAAAATCTTTTGTTTATGTCTAGTCCTTGCAATGGAGTGACAAGCAGGATGATCACAGGGACATAGTTATGGATCTTTCAAGAGATGTTAGGGATTTGGAGCTGTTTTTGCTGACCTATCTGTGTTTGTCTTCCAGAACTTTGGTGTCTCCAAGGACTTGCTCAAAGCTGGAATCCTTTGGTTCCATAGGATGGAGCTGTTGGCATCAGGGCCTTGTTCTCGACATGAGCTCCATATCTTCCTCCTCCTCTTTAGTATGTTCAATGCACAAAATCTTGCTGCACCCCTCTTTGTGCTCCTTATATTGCTTTGTGCCTTCCGCCCCCAGCACCATCAGGATAGGGGATTGGTACTAGCCCTCCCCAACTCTTTTGCTTCTCCTTTCCTTCCTTTTTATGTGACTCTGCACACTTGTGCTAGGCTCTGTGCTGGGGTACAGCAAAGGATCTCACAGTGCAGGGTGAGTGGGAGCTAAACAGACCTTGTTTAATAGGGCAACTCAAACATCAGTCTCCCTCACCTGGAAGGCACAGTGCTTCTATCCCACTCATGTGGGCCTATGACCATCAGGGTTTCAGTCTCTAAAATCACCCATTCTGAAAATTCCCTTGGTATTCAGCAAACCTAGATGGTTTGTCCCTCCACTTGACATTCCACCAATCCCGGCAAAGTGAGCTCTTTTCCTGTGGTTTGAAGCCTCCTGAGGTTCTTTTAAATTGTCACCACAAAGCATAATTCCTCAAGGCAGGGGTTCCATAAAAATCCAGGCAAGCTCCAGATCAGTCACTCAGTGACTGGGGCAGGTGAGCATCTAGGAGGCTGGTTCTTTGAGAACAGCTGAGGGAGACAGGGATGCTTAGCTTGCAGAGGAAGAGACTCAGAAAGGACCAACTGCAGTCCTTCCAGTGCAGGGCTGCCAGAACAGATGTTAAATCTGCCTGGTAATAGAGTGAGTGACAGAACTGAGTAACAGCAAGACAGGCTTCTTTTGAGGGAGTGGGCTCCTGGCGCTGGGATGAGCTCAGCCTGAGAGGTAATCTGGGTGTTCCTTAGATGCCTAGTGCATGCAACAGGCTTTGTCCTGTGGACTTCCTGGCCAGTCTTTGGACTACAGCTTCCCTGCCCTCCTAATCCCCTTTCCATTCCTTCCTACCTTGTGCCCAAAGAGCCAGTGAGAGGGCGGGGATGGAAACTGCTGGAGGGCTTTGAGCAGCCACTGCCTGCGCAGGTAGTGCTGGACTGCCTTGAACAGCAGCAGAAGCAGGCTGAGCAGGGAGACCACCTGGAGGAACCCAGAGACACCATCTGGGAGTCTGGTGAGGCTCAGTGCAGAGATGCTCATGGTGCAGCAGCTTCTAGATCACTCACTGTTCCTTAGTGTCACTGAACACCCACCAGACCTACTCTGCCTGTCTGTCACTGTCACTGACCCTGACTTCCATTACTTATGGTCTGGGAGGATTTCCCCGCCCACATGTAGGAGGAAGAAAGATGAGGGCAGAGCTTGACCTCAGAGTCCAGAGTTGATTAACCTGAACCAACCATTCAATTCACCTTGGAGGCAGAAAATTTTGGTCAGCTGACAGTGGTAACAGGCATGCACACACTCGCTTTCCCTTCTCTCTTTTATTTTTTTGTACACATTTATGGGGTACAGTGTGATATTTCAGTACCTGAATATAACATGTTCTGATCACATCAGATAATTACCATTTCTTTCTTCTTACATATTTATCATTTTTTTCTACGGCAAAAGTTTTATTTTTTAACTATCAAACAAGGTTATCACACAAAAATAGCTATTCTGCTAAAACAGTGTCTAACATGAGGGTTGCCATACCCTGGGCCTCTTCCCAGTCCTCATGGTTTATTAAGGCTGCCACTTTACTGAACTCAGCAGAGAGTTCCTTGAGTTCACTCAGGAAGTCCAACACATTCATATTTACCTCCTGAATAGCCTATGCCAAGTTCTCCTGGTAGGAGGTGAATGATTATCAATTCAGAGCACCAAGTACCACTGCTGTCAGTCTCCGTCCAGGTGTATCCATCTCATGGGCAGCTGTTGCTGCCTGGTGTCCGGGGCTGTGGTGAATGAATGTCTTATATTGCTCCTTGAAGCATTCAGCCACTTCCTGAGGGGGCTGAGCATGCCCATGTGGGCTTTGGGCACATCTGCCAGCTCCTACTGCCTCTAACAGGAGAAGTCTTAGCTTCAGCTCACAAGCCTTTTCCTGTAGCTTCTCCCTCCCTTGGCACATGATCAATCAATTCTTTTGTGCCTTGCCTTTGGACTGAGTGAGACTGTTCTCCATCCCATGCTATCTTTGCTTTTCTGGAGCAGGTTGGGTTTCCTTCCGCCTTCACACCTTCCACTGGTTTTTAACCTCTCTGCTGCAGGAGCCTTTTTGGTCATGTTCTTCTTGTAGCATAAGCGAGGACGCTCAACCTCTCTCTGACCTCGCACTCTTTTCCTTTTGTCTTGGTGCCAATGGGAGTGTTGGAACAGATCACGGAAGGCTGCTCAGCTGCGACCTGAGGAATCCTCAGTTTCCCCTCTTCCACTAGAAGACTGGCTATTGTTTCTTTCTTCCGGGAACCTTTGCAATCTTCTACTTCTTTGTAAAATATATAATAAATGTTTGTGAACTGTAGTTACCCTACTGTGCTACAGGGGTACCTAAACCTCTCCCCTAACTGTAGTTTGGTATCCCTGCTCCCAACTCCCTCGATCCCTCTTTCCTCACTCTTCCTAGTCTGTAGTGACCACTATTTTACATTCTACTTCTACAAAACCAACTTCTTAGCTCTCACATTTCAGTGAGAAAATGTTAGAGTGAGGCCTCTCTGGCAGGCCTGGGTGAGTGGAACATTCACAGCAGGAGGAGTGGGCACTCCTCAGCTTCTGAGGGTCCTGAAAATATATATCCCCAGTGAGATGCACCCGTGGGCCCAGATGTGGTGTCAGTCAATTTCTAAGGGCTGCACAGGTGCCCTCATGGGGAGTTAGACCCATAGGTTACTGAGAAGGGCCTGCCCAGCTGCTTACCAGGGCTGCTGGTGGGTGGAAGAGGCCACTGAGGTTCTTTCTGTAGTCTTGGTGGACTTGCTGCATGATGGGACTACACATAAGTGGGCCTCAAAGTGCTATTGTTCAGTAGAAACTTGTGTAGTGGAGGGCAAAAAAAAAAAAAAAAAAAAAAAGGGCAGGGCTCTTTCTCTGGGGATAATGTACCTGTGTAGATTCTCTGGCAGCTCTGGACACCCTGTGAGGGTTGCAGGTTTATCCAGTAGCAAATTCTTTAGGAATTAGGGGGTTTAGCGGGGACTGCTTTGGGCCTCTTATTTACTCATTAATGTGTGACATTTAGGTTTTATCTTGTTTGGAGAGATGTGATGGTAGGTACTGTGTGCTCCACTTCCTTCTTTACAAAGCCATCCTGGGTATGTCGGCTCTGTGTGGTCTCCACCA
Organism: Geosciurus inauris; assembly: GCA_004024805.1. Classification (NCBI taxonomy): domain Eukaryota; kingdom Metazoa; phylum Chordata; class Mammalia; order Rodentia; family Sciuridae; genus Geosciurus; species Geosciurus inauris. The sequence continues at coordinate 34,950 of PVHX01011685.1, forward strand.
TAACCCTACTGCTCTCCTACACTCTCCTTCAAACACTCCTGTGAAATGATGGTTTTGTTTTCTTTGATTTGATCCTTATTCATGGAGGGAAGTGTGCCCAGTATATATAGTCTGGCATCCTGCTAATGATAATCCATCGGGCACTTACTGGAAACTAGGCAGGATAGCAGGTGGTAGGCACAATAGCAATAAAAATAGACATGAATCTTGACTTAAAAGAATTCATAATTGCCAGGAGTAGAGGTGCACTCCTGTATTCCCAGCACCTTGGGAGGCTGAGACAGGAGGATCACGAGTTCAAAGCCAGACTCAGCAATGGTGAGGAGCTAAGCAACTCAGTGAGACCCTGTCTCTACATAAAATACAAAATAGGGCTGGGGATGTGGCTCAGTGGTCTAGTGCCCCTGAGTTCAATCCCCAGTACCACAAAAAAAAAAATTCATAATCTAGTTTCAGTAAGTATATCAGATTGAACTATTTTAGTGATAAGAAATTGATGGCAGATTGGCAAAGTTATTATTTTTTTTAAAAAAGACAAATGACCATTGATAGTCTGTGGTAGGATTAGAATCTTTCTCTATTGAACTATAAAACTGCCTCCCCCAATAACTTCTGAAATGTTTCCAACAACCTTCACCTTTAGCTTTCCTAATAACAAGTAATCCATTACATAAACCATGGGTCTAGAGGTTGTTTTTTTTTTTTTTTTTTTCCTTCGTAATCCTGTAAAAAGCCAGGATAAAAGGGCATGCAGCTATTTACATCCCATTTCACTGAACTTTCCTCTAATTTGGTGGTTATTTTCCATCCTTATCTTTACTCTTCTTCCCTGACCTGGGACTCTTGGACCTTGACTTTTAACTTACTTGGCCCAGCACTTGCTTTTCATCTACAGGATAAGGGACAGTAGTGGGAAGATGTGTAGACTCAGTCGGGCTTTGAATTGTGGTTGTGAATGTTTCTGGCCCTCTCTAAATCCTGAATTATTCTTTTTAGTTGGGCTCATAATATGGCAAAAGCTAACATTTAGTGAGAAGTAAGTATACTCAGGGCACAGAGCAAAGAACTTTACCTGCTCCTCCTCACAACAACAGAACAGTTAAAAAAACAACAACAAAACATCTCATACTCTAGATGGAAATATGAGGCAGAAACAGGTTAGTTGCTTTCTCAGCTTTACCCAGTTAATAAGAGGCGCTACCAGGATTCTATCTGTCAGTCTTGATCCAGAAACTGACCTGTTAAACATTAATACAAAGGAGATGAGGACTAGGCTGTGCCTCATGACACTACACCAGGCACTTACATTGAAGGTCCCAAATTTTCTAGGGGGTATTTCGTGTGTGTTATATTTTATCCCAGTGGTTCTAAGTAGCAGAAGATGTGACAGATTTCTACTCCACATATAAGCATAAATTCAAGCCTCAACATCCAAGGTAGCTCCTGTGAGAAGATACATGGGAAAACATGTGATTAAATGTGCATAGTCATTGAGAATGGTGTTTATGAAGAATTTTGAAGGATGTAAGTCCTTCACTTATAAGAAACTGATAAAAAGAGAATATAGAAGTGTATATAGACTATGAGCTTAACTCTTGCAAAAAATTTGCTTTGCATCATCAATATTTATTAATAAGTAAATACCTTGTCCATTTTTTGGTATTCAGACACTTCAACCGAAGACTTCTGGAAAATTGTAATTGGGCATTGTATATCCTTATGCTTCCCACTGCATGGGACAGAAGACTGGGTCTACTGATGGTGACCAATAAATACTAATTTGGTGAATGAGGGAGAGAGGAAATGGGTAAAACTCTGGAGTGGCTGGATTTCCATCTTGACCAGACCAAGTTCAGTTTTGAGTGCCATTGTTTATATTAAAATAAAATCAGTATTTTTCCTCCCACAAGCTTTCTGGTTGAGTTTGTAAGCAAAGAAAAGCAGAGAGGAGGCTGTGGATTCTGATGGGGTATCTTGAAGCAGGTATTGCTTTGGGGAGATCACCCCAGGCTTCACTTGTTTTCTGTTTTTTGTATTTTTTTTAAAGCCAAGTTTGATGCTGATGCAATTTTGCATGTATTGCTTACTCTTAATCTTCTACAAAGGCTGAATCTACCAGAAAGAAGCATATTTATATAAACATCTTTATTCAGATATAATGCATATGCCATAAAATATATCCATGTACTGCCTAATTTTTTATATAGCAATATTTTAAATTAATTAAATATGTAGAACATAAATAGACACTCTGACCAATTTTTATTGTATAGTCCAGTGGCATTAATTACAATTACAATGTTGTACAATCATCACCACTCTGTCCAAAATTTTTCATTACCCAAACAGAAACTTTGTAACTGTTGGGCATCCCCCCACCATTCTTCCCTCCTCCAGTCCCTGGCCATCTCTAATCTACTTTCCATAATCTACTTTTTGGCTTTATGAATATGCCTATTCCACTACCGATAGGTGGAATCATGCAATATCTGTTCTTTTATGTCTGACTTTTTTTTCACTTAGCACACTGTTAACAAGGCCATTCATATTGTAGCATGTATCACAACTTAATTCCTTTTTGTAACCAAATATAATTTCATTGTGTATATGTATCATATTTTGTGTGCTCATTTACCTATGATTGGAATTAGAGTATGTTCTATCTTATTTCTACTGTAAATAAGGTTGCAATGAACACTGGCTTACAAGTGTCTGAATCTCTGCTTTCAATTCCTTTGGGTAAATACCTAGTACTGGAATTGCCAGATTTTATGGAAACTCTATTTTTAGCTTTTTTTTGGAACCACTGAACTGTTTTCAAATTGGGTATGCCAATTTACATTCACTTGCAATAATGTATCAGCATTTAAATTTCTCTACGTTTTGTCCAACATTTATTATTTTCCATTAAAAAATAATTATAGTCACCCCAAGGGGTATCTCATTGTGGTTTTGCTTCTCATTTCCTTAATGACTAAGGATGTTGAACATTTTTTAAATGTGCTGTTTATTGACATTTACATGACATCTTTGGGAAAGTGTCTATCAAGAACTTTGCACATTTTTTCAATGGGTTGTAATTTTGTTAAGCATGGGAGTCCTTTATATATTCTCTTGGGATTGGAAATTATTTTCTGTCATTCAGTGAGCTGTCTCTCAGTTTGTTTGTTTGTTTGTTGCTTTTTTGTGTTCATTAGGCAAGAATGCAATATCATTCTTTTACATCTGGACATTCAAGTTTCTCCCTCTTGCTAACAGTATCCTTCTCTTGGGTCAATGTCAAGTCTCCACCTGTCTTATCTCTCTGGGACCTGAACATTGACACTTTTGCTCATGGGATTGAACTTGAATTCCTTCTTTTCACCCATAGGACTAGGGGTAACAATGGAGTACGTTACCATTGTCCTGTGCTCTCTGAGCCTGGCCAGCATGACACCTTCTTCTCCAGCTGAAGCCAGGGAGCTGCCAAATATCCTATCCAGTATCTTCTGTTTCACTCTTGCCCCAAACCTCCGGCCAAGCATTCAGTATCCAGCTGTTCCTTTTATTTACAATTCCATGGTTGAGGGATGGAGGAGTGAGGGAAGAGCTTGGACCTTAGCATCTGTATGTGATGAACTTGAAGGATCTGGCTTGAGAATTAAGGGAAAAGCTTTATCTGTTGACAGTGAAGACGATGGCCATGTTTATACCCTTTTTCTCTCTCCATATTATTCATTATATTTAGTGAGCATCTACCATGTACTAGGCAGTATTCTAGTTCATGGGGCACACTGGCCAGGAATACAGGCACAAATTGGATTTCAAGGAATTCACTGTCTTGATATAAAGTGACTGATTGCAATATTATGTCAATATTAGTGATGTAAAAATAATTATAGACAAGTAAAGAGAAATCAAAGGAAAATAGCCATTGGTAGTTAGTCTAAGGTCACATTAGAAATCTTCTCGGTTGGACTCAGTCAGCCTGCCTCAGTTGCCTCAGAAATATTCCCTGGGGCTTGTCCTATACACTTTCCAGTTATGTCCCAGGGCAATTGGAGGTGGACGGAACATTGGACTTGGACTCAGGAGGCCCAAGGCCCAGGTCAGCTTCTTAGTTCATATATAGTCAGCAACTTATCCTCTCTGCACCTCAGTGTCTGCTTTTATGATATGGGGGTAGTAATCCCTTTCCCAAACACCCCAGAAGAGAGCTCATTTTTCAATAACTTATTCTTTTTTGACCTCATAGTCTAGTGGCTAAAAGCAAAAAACAAAAATCAAAATAATTGAATAATTGTACAATTAGACATGTTAAACCTGCACTGGGAGAATGAAATGTCCACCAGATAAAGAGAAGATTAAATTAGAATAGGATTTTTTGTTGTTGTTGATGGACCTTTATTTTATTTATACGTTGTACTAAGAATCAAACCCAGTGCCTCACACGTGAGGCAAGTGCTCTACCACTGAACTACAACTCCAGCCCCTAGAATAGGATCTTGAAAGGCGAATAGGTGCTCACCAGGTGGGGGGTGCTACATGGAGGTCAACAAACAAAGTCAGGGAGAAGAAGGATGAGGTCATGTTCATCTTCAAGATCCTCACCATCACTTTTTTTCTGATTGTCACTCCCAAAGGTCAAATCCAATATGCAGAATGCAGTGAGTAAAACAGAAAAGTTATTTCAGGAAGACTCCCTTGACAGCCAGATCTCTTAGGTGCTGAGTTTGCTCTTACTTAATCCTTTACCCATATGAATGCTTTCTCTCATCACCCCCTTATCTTTGCCTTACTTCATGGCAGGTGATTCATTACTCAATCCAGGGGCTGGAGTTCTGTTCTTTCCCTGAATCCTGAGCCCTTTCAAGACCAGAGGGCAAAGGGGCATGCAACTATTTACACTTCATTTTGCTCAATTTTGCCTCTGTTCTGAGGTTACTGTTCACCTCCAAATATTTGTTGCATTAAAAAAATAATGAAATATGAGATGTTTAGGAAAGGGAATATTGTCATGTCCATCCTCCCCCACCAGGGGCTCTGGAACATCCACTCTTTTCCCAGTTGTCTCTGCACCTGCTTTTCACTTACTGCATGAGGGATAGTAACGGAATGTTCTGTGGAGTCAGAGAGTCTGACTTTCACTTGTGCTTATGGCTGTTTTTTAAAATCTCTGAATCCTGAGTTCCTTTTAGTTTGGCTTATAATGGAGTAATTGCTGCCACTTAGTGAGCAGTTAATATGTTCAACACAGTGAAAAAACATCTATCTATCTCTATATCTATCTATCTATCTATCTATCTATCTCTATATCTATCTATCTCTGTATCTATCTATCATCTATCTATTTCCCTCTCAAAAATCATACACAAAAATCATATCAACACAGGATAAGATTTGAACTTTTAAAAATTTGTTTAGAACATTTTTTTGTGTGGGTGACCTAAGGTATGGTCTATTCTAGAAAAAGTTCTATTCACTGTTGAGAAGAATATATATTCTTTAGCTGTTGAATGGAATGTTCTGTAATTATCTGTTTAGTACATTTGATTCATAGTATTATTTAATTCTGATGTTTCTTTAAAAATAAAAAAAATTCTCATAGTATAGATAGGAAGTCTAAGGTAGGAAGAGGATGGCTGCTTGCCCAGGATCACCCAGTTGGTAAGAGGAGCAGCCTGTAGTCTAATCTCTGCCTCCAGAGATTTGACTTTTAATCATTAGTGTAAAAGAGTTGATGATTAGATTGAGTCGATATGATAACCTCCCAAATTTCTGGGGAGCATTACATGTTTTCTAAGTTTTGCTCAGTGTTCCTGAGTAGCACAAAGATGTGGTCTATTATGAACTCCATATTTTGGCATAAATACAAAACTCACCATCCAGTGAAGCTGCTGTGAGAAGGTGTGTAGAAAACCATGTGAAAAAATGTAGACAGTTCTTGAAATGATGTTTCAAGAATTTGAAGGATATAAGCAAAGCTTTTTAACAAACATTATTAGACCTAAAGGGAAAATAGGCTCTTATACAATAATAATGGAAGATTTCAACACCTCACTTTCATCAATGGGCAAATCATCCAGACAAAAAAATCAACAAAGAAACATCAACAGAGTTAAATAGTACTATAAATCAAATATCCTTAACAGATCTCTACAGAACATCCTATCCATCAGATACAGAATACATATTCTTTTCACTAGGGAATGGAACTTTCTCTAGAATTGACCATATATTAGGCCACACACACACAGACACACAACACTCAACAATTTTTTTTTAAATATTTCTTTTTTAGTTGTAGATGGACACAATGTCTTTATTTTATTGCTTTGTATGTGGTGCTAAGGATCGAACCCAGGGCCTCACGCATGCAAGGCAAACACTCTACCACTGAGCTACAATCCCAGCCCAACACTCAACAATTTTTAAAAATTCAAATTATATCCTGTATCTCTTCTGATCACAATGGAATAAAACTAGAAGTTAACAACAGAAGAAATTTCATAAATTATACAAATGTATGGAGACTGAACAACACACTTTTGAACAAAAAATGGGTTATTGAGGAAGTCATAAGGAAAATTAAAAATTTTCCTGATACAAATGTAAATGGAAACTTAACATATCAAAATTTGTGAGATGCTGCAAAACAATACTCAGAGGGAAGTTTGATGTGATTAATGCCTATATAAAAATATAAAGATTTCAAATAAACAACATAATGATGCATCTTAAGGACTTAGAAAATCAGGAACAAACCAAGCCAAAAATTAACAGAGGGGAGGAAATAACAAAGATCAGAGCTGAAGCGAATAAAGATCAGAAAACAATATGAAATACAAAAGATCAATGAAACAGAGAGTTGGTTCTTTGAAAAGATAAACAAAATCAACAAACCTTTAGCAAGACTTCCCAAGAAAAAAGAGAAGAGAACACTTGAAATAAAATAAGAGATGGAAAAGGAACTGTTACAACTGAAGCCACAAAAATACAAGGGATCAGTGGATGAATGGATAAGGAAAATGTGACTCTTTGGGGTTATTTTTAAAAAGCTATATGTTAACAAATCAGAAAAGTTAGAAGAAAGGAAGAAAATTTGGCAAATATGACCTAACAGCATAGAACCATGAGGACATAAAAAACTAGTTCTGCATATACAACTTAATAAATGTAATATACCACATTCACAGAATGAAGGACAAAAATCATATGACTACAGATGAAGGAAAAGCATTTTATAAAATTCAGCATTCCTTCATGATAAAATCCCTGAACAAATTAGTTACAGAAGGATCACACCTCAATTTAACAAAAGCTGTATGTGACAAACCCACAGCTACTTCCGTACTGAACAGGGGAAAATTGAGAGCCTTTCCTCTAAGATCAGGAAATATACAAGGGTGTGTACTGTCATTGCACTTGTTCAGTATAGTATCAGAAGTTTTAGCTAGAACAGTTAGGCAAGAGAAAGAAAGAAAAGACATATTACAAAGGGAAGAAGTTAAACTATCCCTGTTTGCAGATGACATGATTCTATATGCATAAAAATGTAAAGACTCTACCAAAAGACTATTACAACTGTTAAAAGTAGTAAAGTAGTGGGATATAAAACCAATGTACAAAAACCAGTAGCCTTTCTACATATCAAATTTTCTGAGAAAGAAATCATGAAAGCAGTCTCATTCACAATAAATTAATTAAAATACCAGGAATAAACTTAACAAAGGACTTAAGAGGAATCTACAATGAAAAATTACAAAACACTAAATAAAGAAACTGAAGAAGACAAAAAATTCAAAGACCCTCCATGTTCATGGATTGGAAGAATGAGTATTGTTAAAATGTTCATTCACATTTCCTAAGTGATGTACTAAGAATACAATTATGTTTGTATTAGAATACTAGTATATTCTTCACATAACTGGAAAAAAAAATCCTAAAATTCATATAGAGTGTTGCTTTAAAGGTCACACTGCGTGGGTCCACTCGATGGGTTGGAGTCCTGAGAGACGAAGAGCGGTCTCCGGGGAAGACGAAATGGGGTCTCCCAGGACGGTGATGGTCCACGGAGTCACTGCACCCAGACCCTGGGGTGTAGGTAAAAAACTGCTCTGTAAGAGCGAGACACAGAAACACCATTTATTCCAGAAAATACAGAAGCTTATATACACTCCTGGACCAATCAGGTCCAAAGTTACAAACAAAGGGGTGCTCTCTGTCAAGGGCACAGTCCATTAGCATAGAATAGGGAAAGATGGAAGGGAGGGGTTGAAGGTATGGAGAGTGCTCCTACAATGGAGGAGGAAAAATGGTGGCTTAAAGGAATAAACAATATCATAGTAGCTCCCAGAGACTGAATAAAAACAATAGTTCTGCAGCAGCATGTTGAGGTGGGAAGGCTATGAGAAAATGCTGGTAGGTAACTCACAGTCTGAAACTGGTGAAAACCAGCAATACTGGTTTCTAGCAGGGGAAGATAATAAGAGGAATAGACTGTTGGAGTACAGAGCAGGGTGCCCAGGGGCTCAATGCAGGGAAGTTCTCCTCTAATGAGATAAAAGAAATTCTCCCATGAAATTTAAGAATAACAGGTGGTGCCGTCCAGCAAATCTGCAATCTGAGCAGAAAATAAACTCAGATACGGTAAACTAAGATGGTTCAGGAAAAAGTCCCATCACTTATTTAGTGAAGTTAGTGAAAGTGGGGAAGCAATGTCAGCTTACAAAGACTGGATTTCCTGAGTGGGAGACTAGAAATTCCTGCAGTTTACTTTTATTTTTCATTTTTTTCCTATTAAATTTTTTTCCTTGTTCTTGATAGCCTTGCTTTTTGAATACACAAGACAAAACAGCCACTTAGATTTTACTTTTCACTGGATGGGTAGGTGACCAAGCCATGAGTCAGTCCAGCAACAGGAGTGAGATTATAAAATAGACTTGGGGAAGCCGGGTGCGGTGGCTCAAGCCTGTAATCCCAGCACTTAAGGAGGCTGAGACAGGAGAATCGCGAGTTCAAAGCCAGCCTCAGCAATGGCGAAGTGCTAAGCAACTCAGTGAGACCCTGTCTCTATATAAAACACAAAACAGGGCTGGGGATGTGGCTCAGTGGTCAAGTACCCCTGAGTTCAATCCCCAGTACCAAAAAAAAAAAAAAAAAAAAAAGACTGGGAGGAAGGTCTGAGTGATGGGAACTACAGTTACCAGTCTACAGAGCCTGCAGAGTGGAGAAGAACAAAGGGCAATTTTATTTGAATTGAAAGCCTGAACTGTAGGCTAAGGAATGGGGCTGACAGGGGTGGAACTGGGACAGATCAGGGATTGGTGAAAATCAGTGACCCTGAAACATCCTGCTGCAGGCTCAGCACAACCGTTCCCATGCCCAGAGAGGGCTGGAATATAGACAGTGTCCCGCGCACCTCCTGCTGCACATGGATGGAGGTTCAGAACAAGGGTAGTAATGTAATCTGGATCAGTCTACAGGTTGTGACAGTGGGAAGGACTACAAATAATGCTGCCAGACTTAACACTCCACTCGAGGTCAAAATAACATAACGATTTTGAAGACAAAGTCTGCTCTGGAATGGATAACATTCCACCAATAGATGCTGCCAGGCAAGGAGGAGGAAGAGCTCAGCATACAAACTCCCCTAACAAGTTTGGCTGGTTTGAGTCTAAGGTGAGAACAAACAAACAGCATATCGGTGTCACACTAATTTCCTCATAGCTAGAAGATTCTGGAATTGAAACCCTGGAATGAAATGTCACCATTTTAAAAACCTCAGCAAGAAAACAATCTTTTTATGACTGGCATTGTATTTAGCAACTTGATGTAAACTGATTTCCAGTGTCATCCCATACACTTAGCTTTTTCAGAATTCTACCTAATTTTATGTATTTTATCAATTAATTATTTCCTTTTTCAATGCTTCTTTTCTTCTTTCTCATGTTCATACCCTTCCTTTCTCTTTCGTCCTTTTTCTTTTCTCATTTTATCTCGTCTCCCTTCCCTTCCCTAGCCTTTTCTGTTTTCTTTCTACTTTCCTTTTAAATCTCTTCTTCCAATTTAATTTAATGTACTATCATTAGTGCTTAATATTCTCAGCCTGTTCTATATTATTTCCCACACATTTTTATCTTTTGTAAATAGAGTCATAGAGATCATTGGTAATAATTTTTAAGCAAGCGTTGATATACAGTTTGCTCTTAAATTAGAATCTTTTACTTGCAGTTACTCTCTCCTTTAAATGTGGTACTATTGGTTGAACTTAATACATTTATTATTCTGATTATATGTGTTGAGGCTAGGATATATCTTTAGCCCATAGATAACTACTCACTAAACAACCCTCACATAAAAGAGAGAGAAGAATCCATCTTAATAGATGTGCAAATACAGGACCTCAGAAAACATGATGAAATGTGCCAACTGGATGCCTCCAAAAATTTATAATTCTCCAATAACTGACTCCAGAGACAATGAAGTAGATGAAATCCTGGAAAGAGAGTTTAAAAAACTTATTGCTAAAATGACTAGTAAATTAAAAGATATGAATTAAGGGAGAAAATATAAGATGAGGAAAAGCATTTCAATGAAGAGATTCTGAAAAAGAACCAAACAGTAGTACTGGAAATAAAAGACTCAATAAATCAAATAAAAATTCAAATTAATGTCTCATCGATAGATTAAAGTAGAATTCAGAATCTCAGAGCCTGAAGATAAGGCAGCCAGCCTTAAATATTCAGACAGTGTTATGATTGAGATATTAGGCGTCCCCCAAAAGCTCATCTGTGAGACAATGCAGAAGGTTTAAAGGTGAAATGATTGAGTCATTGGGGCATTGACTCAATTAGTGAATTAATCCCCTGATAGGGATCAACTCAGTGGTGACTGGAGGAGGTGGGTCAATGGGGGCATGCCCTTGGTGTCTATATTTTATCTGTGAGGGGAACTCTCTCTCTCTGCTTCCTGGTGCCATGTCCCCAGCTACTTCCCTCTGCCACACACTTCTACTGTATTTGTCTCATTTTGGGCCCTGAGGAATGGGGTCAACCATACATGGACTGAGACCTCTGAAACCATGATTTTCAAATAAACTTTTCCTCCTCTAAAATTGTTTTTGTCAGGTCCTTTGGTCACAACAGTGAAAAAGCTGACTTAAGACAGACAGTATTAGAGAAAAAAGTGAGAAACTATAATCAGAATATGCAAGAACTCTTAGACAACATTGAGAGGAAAAAACTTAAGAATCATTGACATCATGGAAGGAACAGAAATGCAGACATTGCTAATCTTTCAGTAAAACAGTAACAGATAAGTTTTCAAACCTTGGGAATGAGATGAACATCCTAATATAGGAGGCATTTGTAACCCCAAAGAGATGATAGCAAAAAAGAATCTCAGCTGATTGTGGTGGCACAAGCCTATAATCCCAGCACTAGGGAGGCTGAGACAGGAGGATTGTAATTTCAAAGCCAGCCTCAGCAATGGCGAGTTGCTAAGTAACTCATTGAGACACTGTCTCTACATAAAAAACACAAAATAGGGCTGGGGATGTGGCTCAGCGGTTGAGTGCCCCAAATATAAAGAATGATAGAATTTTAAAAGCCTCAAAGAGAGAAATGTCAGATCACATTTAAAAAGTAATCGATCAGAGTAACATTATTTCTCAACAGAAACCCTAAAGTCCAGAAGGGCTTGGAATAATGAATTGCATTAGAAGAGTAATTAAGCAAATGATAATTGGAATTATATTTAACATTAGAAATAAATAAAAGTGGCAGTCAAAAATAAACATCTCTCTGTAATAACAGTGTAAATGGTCTCAACTCTGCAATTAAACACAGGAGAGATGCAGTCAGACTGGTGAGTAGCAGGTGATCAGGAGTTACGTGGATAGTCAGAGAGATAGGCAAGCGGGGGACAAGTAGATAAAAATGCAGGTAGGGAGCCTGGAGGAAGGTGAAAGACAGAAGGGCAGACAGACAAGAGGTAAGAAGGACAGCCTACAGGTGAAAAGAAGGGCAGGTGAGCAGATAGAAGGCAAGATATGGGCAGACAGGTTGGTGACAGAAACAGATGACAAGACAGAGTTGGTGGCAGCTGGCCCACAGAGCTGTTTTTGTCCCCAAAAGGATTATTGGAGCTTCCTTAGATGCAAGTGGATCTCATTCTTGGACATCAATACTACTTGAGAGATGAGGAAAGTGACCTGGTAGGATCTGGCAGCAGCTCAAAGTGGAACAGGGTCAGGGCCACAGCTACATTCATTCATGGCAAATTATTTACCAACGCAATTCCTAGGCCAGGAAGGGAATTTGTTATGGGCCAGGCTATATGAGATGCCACGTCATGTAAGAAATGCTTCTCCCATGGGAACACCCCACCTTGTACTCATCAAAAGTTGCTTAGCATAGTATGTTTGGCAACACAAAATGGCAATTCTTTTTTTTTAAATTAAAAGGAATTTTTTTTAGTTGTTGATTGACTTTTATTCATTTATTTATATGCGGTGCTAAGAATCGAACTCAGTGCCTCACACATGCCAGGCAAGTGCTGTACCACTGAGCCACAACCCCAGCCCCCAAAATGGCAATTCTTACACAATGTAAAATTGGTCTCTCTCTCTCTTTTTTTTTTTTGGGTACTGGAGATTGAACTCAGGGGCACTCGGCCATTGAGCCACATCCCCAGCCCTATTTTGTGTTTTATGTAGAGACAGGGTCTCACTGAGTTGCTTAGCGCCTCACCGTTGCTGAGACTGGCTTTGAACTCGCGATTCTCTTGTCTCAGCCTCCCTAAGTGTTGGGATTATAGGCTTGCCCCACCACGCCTGGCTAGATTGCTCTCTCTTTGGTTGGACAATGTACCTTGGACAATGTACCTTGTCAGAGATTGATTGTTTAGATGTTAGTAACCATTCTTTAACTTGTGCTTAATAAGGGTCGTTTTGACCCCCTTCCTCCTTCTGCTTATGATTTTAAATCTCATGATGTTTGTTTATGGTTGTGAATCATAGCAACAACCACTTATGACTAATATGGTTTTGGACTATAAAAGGTGGACTCCAACTCTGGGAGGGGCTCGAAGGGTATCGACTTGCACCCTGTGCTTTGGCCTGCCAGCTGGTGGATCTGGACCATCTGCTGGTGAATAAAGATGGTTCTATCTCCTGTTTTAAGATCAACTCGGTGATTTATTGAGATCTCACCTTAACATTTGGAGGCCACAGCAAGATGAGCAATGGAATCAAGGCTGCAGCTCTCGGGAACATGTGAGTCCTGGATCCTCTGAAACAGAGAGAGGCACCCCTCCCTTTCTAGTTGTGGGAGCTCGCTGCTTTGTGAGGGTCTGAGCCTCCTCCAGTGACCGATTAGAACCTGCCCATAGAAGCCCTAGAGTGACTCACATCTGTGGTTCCAGAGGCTTTAAAGGAGGATGGAACTGCATGTATTGGGAGGTACCTCATTTGTTCTGTTTGACTTGATTGTAAAGCCTTAGAGGTTCCGAGTGCCTGATTGTAAATCTTTCAAAGTGTTTCAAGTGCTTGATTGTAAAGCCCAAAGGTGTATCAAGTGACCTCGAGCCTGAGGAGGCCTTAGTCAAGACCTAGCAAAACTCCAGTAAATGGACTGTCTTGGTGGTCTGGAAGCTGGGGTTATGTGAAGGAGAGAGTGTCTGTCTTGTGTTTTTGTCTTGCCCTATTTGTTGTTTATTTTTTGTCCCATTTTGTTTGTTAATCTCTACTGCAGTTTGTTTCTAACATTTTTTTTACTGTTTGCCTTGGGGACCCACCACCTTTGGACTCAGTCACACTCAGTGCCTTGTTAAATTCTTGTCTCTTGCTTTCCTTTTATTTCTGCCTATTGTTTTAATTGTTAGTATAGTCATGGGAAACCTATTCCAAACCTGGCCTGATTACCTACCTGAAAAAAAAAAGTTAAAAATGTTTTTAACTCTGCTCACTAAAGCTTACGTTAAGATGTTTTTAACGCTACTCACTAAAGCTTATGTAAATGGCTGCCAACGGGACTAAAAAAAGAAGTCAAAAGTAAAAGCTAAGGGTAAAAAAGCATTTTAGAGATTGCCTTCATTGAGAAACTCGGCTAGGTAGCCAGCAGAGTAGACAATAGACAATATCATTTCCTATAGAGGGCAGGGTAGAACTAGAGAGTACTATAGGTTTATCATTTCTAAGATATGTGAAAGCATCATTTTGTCTAGAAAATTTGGCTTTTGTCTCTTGGTCAGCCCCAGATACTCACAGAAATCTCCAAAAACTTAAAGGGCTTGCAGAATAACTTCCAACTATTGGAGGTGACCCAAAAGTTCTTTTAACTGTGACAGTCCAGCTGATAAATGTTTTTCAAAACACCAGGCTAAGATTTTGGTGGCTGCTATCCAAGAGACCAGAAAAATCAGTTTAGAATGGGACCCAAACCTGAGGGGCTCTGTCAAGGAAACCAATGGAGCAGACTCCCTTGCTACCTCTTTGGGAGATTCCTTCAGGGAGGAATAGGGCCCTGTTTGTCTATATTCCCTTAACTATTTTCACCTTTGACAAGAGGGAACACATCAGGATGGAGACCAGGAAAGCTTTTAAATTCTATATTTTTTAGTTCATGATTTTGATCTGGCACTCTTAGGTTGGTATGTTTTTCTGATCAGACCCATTTTATCCAACTACAAAGGATTTTTTACACTGTTTCATACAGAGGCCAATTTACAAGGGTTAGCTCTCAATCTAGTAGGTTTTAAAAAATAAACTACATGGCCTTTGTTTGTTTTGTGTAGGTACACTAGTGTATTGTCAGTCTACATGTATTGCCATGTCTACATATGTTTGGTACCAAAATTTAACATATGAGCTCATAAATTAAAATTTAAAAAACGGATCCAAATGCCTGTGTTTCACATGATTCAAAAAGTTCAATTTAAATTGGGTAAACAAACAAAAAGAAAGGTAAAAATGTCTTTAAAATTACTAACTCCCAAGCTTCTCTAGGTGGTCAATTGTTAATAAAATGTTGATGTCTATAAAATGTCTAATATCCATTGTTTCTAAAGTTTTTCTTCAACATAACAGAATTGACTGATGCTGTTCAAGGATACCGTTTAAGGCCAAGGCTTAAAAGATTAAGGTTAAAATAAAGGGGCCAAAAAACCCCAATATTTGTCTGATATCTTGGTTTTTAAAAATAAGTAAATTAGATCTGATATGTATGAAATTAATCATAAGTGTGTTTGTTAGAGACCTCCGATTGGTTTACAAAGTTAAAATGATAACTGTTAAATATAACATCAAGCACTTTTAACTCCTCAAATTACTTAAGGTAATATACTTAAACATTATTGGTGTTCTCATAAATTGGTAAATTTTAAAAAAGGAGTTTAAAATTATTTTGTCATCACTACAAACAAGGTTACTAAGAGTTAAAACTACAACAGGTAAAATTCTATATAAAAAGAGTCTAAAGTTTTCAACTGCATTTCAATTAGAGTACTGTAAATAACAAATTATTTCAACTTATTAAAATGGAGTAATTTATCTAAATTCAAAAATTTATAAGGGTTATATTTCAGAGTATAAACAGAAAGAGGGGTCAACAGTTTAAAAAATTAAAAGATTCTAAATATAAAAATATATTTAGTAAAAGAAAAAAGTTTCTAGGTAAAAAAGTTTATGTGGTAAAGTAAAATTGTAATACATCTAAGTAAATATCAAGAGGGCCTAACAAAGTGATGAAAAGGTCTATGTAAATAAAGGGTAAATTTTAAAAGGTTTGTGTGTAACTAAGTTGGTTATATATATGTAACACAAATAGGTAAAGCATATACCAAAGTTTAGTCTATATGTTAAAATGACAAAGATTTCATAAAACATTAATTCACTCCTAACATTGTGTTTGTTAAGTTTTATTCTCTAGAACAACTAGTCTTGGAGAAATTAAGATTTGTACCACTCTGGTTAAGCATCATTTGTTACATCAATGTAATTGTTGTACTATTACTTTTACATATTAAATGTGTTCACATCTTTCAGGTATACAAGTCTTCAAAGTAAAAGGTTTAAAGGAACATTTTATCAAGCTGGTGTTCTACAAACTAAAGTTTTCTGTAATGGTGATTTTAGACTTATAAAGATGACAAATTTTATTGGAGATTTATTTATATCATTTGATGTTTTGTAACCAAACCTAAACCTTATGTTACCTTTTACACTGGGATATAAAAATTTAAATGTATTTTAAAAAGATAATGAGAGGCTGCTCTGTTTACAGTTAATAATGGGACTCAAAAAACAATATATGTAAATTTTATAAAATGACATCTAAAAGGGAGAGAAAGCTCAGCTTCAGAACATTTTACCTAAGATTTTTAAACAGCCCCACCTTATCTGAGATAAGGCTCTGCCTCCCACCTTACTGTATGTCAAAATGCCTCCAAAGTAGGCCACACTTCAGTTCATGTAAAGTTGTATATAAAAGATTTATTTTTGTTTTAAAGATTATTGTGATCTCAAACAGGGAAATGATATATAACACAGATTAAGTCATCTATAGACAGGTAGTAAATAAAGGAGGTAAAAATAACTATAAAGTTGTCAACATTAAGTGAAAGCCCAGTACTCTTACTTTAAGACTAGTAAGACTGACTTGCTGGATGTTCAAGGCCAAGGCTTAAAGATTAAGATTAAAATGAAGTGGCCAAAAAACAAAAACCAAACAACAACAAAAAAACCACCCCAATATTTGGCTCTTGCCCTGAGTCAGCTTGAACCCAGGCAACAAGGGGAAGAGCTTTGCAACCTCCTGATCAGGGAGATTAATGAGACAATCAATAAAACAATTAATGTCAATTAATGAGACAATTAATAAAACAATGGATATTAGACAAAAATGAAAAAACAATCAGTGTGCATGCTGCAAAAGAGAAGGGTCACTGGAAAGGGGAGATATCCCTGATGTTTCCAAGGGAAGCCACATGGTCAGCGAGACCTCGACCTATCCTAGTGCAGATGGCACTAGCAGAGCTAAGAGGCCACTCACAAGTTCCTCAAGAGTGTCCCCCAACGGAACTCATCTGACTCTTAACAATAGATAGAAATAAGGTCCGTTTGACCATCTTGATCTTAAACACCTAGCAAAAAAGTTAAAACCAAAGTATAACCATTTCTGGGCATTTAAAAAAAGACAATAGTTATTTTAATGTAACTTGAGATGTACACATGTGTTAAACCCCTAAAAAATAAGTAAGACTGAAGGCAACAAAAAAGAGAGATTCTTAGGCAGGAGTGCCTAATAACTATGAAGAGAAACTGCCAGAGTCAGAAGTTTTTAATCAGTTTAAGGCCTACAGATCTTCCTAACCTCCTATATAGGAAGAGTCAATCAATGCTTGCTAGTATGATTCTCTATCCCTAAGTAACAAAGATAAAGGGTTCTCTACTAAGCACAAAGGACATGCCAATAAAAAGATATTTTACAAAAATGAGATGACATTAGTAACTAAGTGTTGTGTTTACATTCTTATAACTCTGGCAATATTAAGGATTTATATTTCTAAATAAAGGCCTTATTAGGCTTTGTTAGGCCTTGTTATGGGGATAATTTCTCAGTTCTTGCACATATTGATGAGAGATTATTGATTTCTATCATCTTCATGACATTCACTGACATGTTCCAGATGCTACAACATTTATTTTACATGAATCTCATTTTGGTAGTCATGTCTTTTTGTTTCTGTCATAGAAGCACCCACCCCCAGGTGAATTTACAACCTGTTCTTCCTGAGCCAGACTTTTACCATGGACCCTTTGGACCAATTTCTAAAAAGAAACCCCAAACTGCTTGTCCACTACTCATCACCCCCTCTCAGCTCGAAGCAGCAAGAGTGGCCATTGCCTGTTTCCTTACAGCAGTAGGAGGTCCCTAGTATTGGACGGGAAAATTACATTCAGTATAGATAGGTAATTGGGTTGAATCACAAAATGAAGGCCGGTATGGGTCCAAAAAATGTTAATCATGTTTTCCTCTTGCTTGGACCAGAGTTCTAAGGGACAGGGCCCAATGACATGAATCTTTAGAGTTAGTCCTTTGTTCATTCACTCCCTTCATTCACAATTTATGATTTCTCAGTGTGGAGGCCATTGGTTAGTGCCCTGGAGAGGGTGGGCCACACTCCCAGATCACCATTAGAAGGACTCAGATGATCAGAAATAAGATAGGATAGATAAGAAAGGTACATTAGAAGGGCATGGGGAAAGCTTTGTGGACAGAAGGGTAGTGTTATGATTTGGATGTGAGGTGTCTCCCAAGAGCTCACATGTGAGCTCCCAAAATACTTCCTGATTTGATGAATGAGTGACAGAGGGAGTCAGTAAAACTTAGGATTGGTTTGATCATCATTGTAATCAGACAAGGTTCAGTTTGGATGCCTTATTTTAAAATAGAAGTTGCTATTTCTTAATATTCCTGCATGCTTCCTGTTCCAGTTTACAAGTGAAGGAAAGCAGAGAAGCAGCCATGGATCCTAAGGTGGCAGCTTGGAACAGGTAATCCTGTGGGTACCTTACTCCAGGCCCTTCTTCCTTTCAGAATTTTCATAAAGTTGAGTTTGATAGTGATGCCATTTTACATTTCTCACTTACATTTATCTGTCTACAAAGTCTGAATATTCCAGGCATATGCCCTTGAAACCTAAATGTTTGCTCCTTTTCCTCACTGAAGGAAGGCACAGAACTCTCATGTTTATTTTTGGCTGGGGACATACTGTACCTCCACTTCTCCCTGTCATGACAGGCAGAGATGAGTCTGAGAAGGTGAGGTTCCTTCACTTCAGCACCCAGAGCTGGCATGCAGGAAGGCTTCAAAACTGTCTCCTCTGTATTTGCACAGTGCTTAAACTTTGCAAAGTATACCTGTGCCTCAGTTTACCAGATATAAACTAATCTTATTTCATAGTCAAAAGAACTAATGCCCAGAGATATTAAATGATATTTTTCAAAGTCACTAAAGAAGTGAGTGTCAGAGTCAGGGGCATCAATTGGAAATATTGGGAGTCCTGGGCACCACAGGAGCCAAAATAAACACTTGGAGACTAATCAGTTCTGTGGGCAGGGCAAGAATTTTACTTCCACGTGCAGAAGGGTGCACAGCAATCAAAAGCAAAGCAGGCACACCAAGCAGGCCACCTGCTCAGCTTTTATTCCTAATGCAACAGTACTGGGTTATTGCCTGTTGGTTGGGGCTGACCTTACAATCTTTGGCAAGAAGGAAAGAGGGTACTTGACCCCCACTCATTGGTTGGAGTGACTTCACTATCTCCTATTGGTTTATTTAAAGAAATATATCTTTTAGTTCTCTCTACCTCCATTTGTTCCCTTGTGGCAGGAAAGTCCTCCTGGGTTGAGTGCCTTTTAGCAGTTTTTCTCCGTCGTCCTGTGGGCCCCTTCCCTTCTCATCTCCTATTTGTCAAGGGACTGTGAATTTTTTAACTGGTTGTAACTTTCCATTCTGCTCTCTCCTCCAGCTTCCTTTCTTATATCTCAAGTAATTTTATATTTAAAGCTAAATACTGTATTTTGAAAATGGGCCACCAGGATTCTCTACTTCTCATATAATCTCAAACTTCAATCTCTGTTTTTCAAATACTTGAATATCACTTATTTAGTTTAACAACAGTAACGTGTTGGACATAGAGACAAGGGATTTCATGTGTTTTCTTTCTTCATTCTTCTGATATCCTGTCATGGAACAGGACACCCTGCCATGACCTCTCCAACCTCATTTCAGGTGACTGTCTCATCATGGGGCTGCTTTTTGAAATATTATAATTTTTTCCCCACCCCAGAGCCTTTGTACTTGTTGTCCCTCCTCCCACAATGTCCTTCCCATACTCTTCACACAGCCAGATCCTTATCATCCTTCCATGTCATCTCAAATGTCCTCTCCAACAAGAAGCCTTCCCCAGTTGCCCTCTCCAAGCAGGTCTTCTCTATTGGCCTCTCTAGTAACACCTTCTTTATTTCCTTCCTGTAGTTTCTATTGTCTGACCTCCAAAAACTCATAACTATCTCACAATGCAAAATACACTTTGTCCATTTCCAAGAGTTCCTATAATCTCAACAGTTCCAAGAGTGTCTAAAAGTTCAAGTCCAAAGTGTTCTCTGAAACTCAAAGCAATCTTGCAGTTTGAGCTGCTATAAAAATTGAAAGCAATTTACAAGTATCTAATATGAAAAAAGTACAGAGGAAAGACAGTGGAATGAATTGGACACAATATTCCTGTGTTCATGTATGAATACGCCACAGTGAAACTACACATCATGTACAACCACAAGAATGGGATCCTAACTAGAATAAGTTACACTCCATGCATATATAATATGTCAAAATATACTATACTATCATATATATCTAAAAAGAACAAATAAAAAATAAAAGTGAAGGTATAGAGTCAACATTCCCATTCAGAAAAATAGGGGCATAGAAAGAAGGATGGGACCAAAGCAAGACTGAACTCCAGCTGGACATCAAGTCCTGTAGTTCCATGTCCAGCATCTGGAGCACATGGAATTCTGATGTACTCTCTACAAAGCTTGTGTATCTCTGCCCCTGTGTCTTTGCTGGTTGCAACGCACATGGCTTCCCATATGTGTTGCAACCCAATGGGCTTGTCTTTGCTCAATTCCTGCAACTTTGCCAGGATGATGGAATTCCTTAATCCCTGGGGTCTTTACTGAAGCTTTGCTTCCTCTTCACATCTCCACACTTCACCCTCTCAGGTGTTGCCCATAGGTACTCCAACTCTGGAACAACTCTGACATTTTATTGTGCTTGGGGGGAAAATGATAGTGTATTTTTAATACTCTGCAGGGTAGTTGGCAGAAGTATGACTTTGTTATATCTCTGAGGGCTAAGAACACTCTTAGATTGGTTTGGTTACATAGCAAATCTTTATTTTCAGATTAAGTAAGTTTATGGAGATGTATATAAATGCCAACTTGCCAAAGATGAAATGTGATGTTTATGATTGACCTTGACAAGGCTGAAATACTCACTTATTCAAGTAAATGCTAGTCAAGATATAGCTGTGAAGGAATGTTTTAGTTGGAGTTAACATGTACAATTAGTCAACTTAAAATATAGGAGATGATCCCTGGTAGATGGACCTATCCAACCATTAGGAGGCCTTGAGAGCAAAGCTGGAAGACGGAGAAAAGGGGTTCTCCCTGAGGAATCTCGCAACAGCTTGGTTTTTGTCCAGGGAAATCCATTTCTGACATCTGATCTCCAGAGCTATAAGACTATAAATATAAGTCTACAGTTACAAGACGATAAATATGTTTTGTTTTAAGTCATTATAGTGGTGGTAGTTCATTATAACCAAACAGGAAGATAGCACAGGTATAGACAGGCAGCACAAAAGGAAAAGATAGAAGAGGGCAGGCAGGTGGCCAGAGATTAGACGCATAGTCAAAGATGTGGTAGGAGACAGATACATAGACAAGCAGAAAGAGAACCTGCCAGCAGGTGAGATACAGAAAGATAGACATACGGGAGGGCAAAAGCAGGTAACAAGAAGATAGAATGGCAGGCAGTAGGTGTAGAGATCAGGCCTTGTCCCTACCATCATTAACAGAGCTTCCTGAGATGCAGGTGGATCCCGTTCTTGGACCTTAACACAAGACGTTGTATGCGGAAGGGGACTTTGGTGGAATCTGGCAGCAGCTCAAAGCGGAGCAAGGTAAGGGCCACAGCCACCTTCATTTCATTCATGGCAAATTGCTTCCCGATGCAGTTCCTGGGCGAGGCAAGGACAATGCATAAAAAGTGGACTTAAGTCTCCTCCTGAGCTGGCAAAGCATTGGCACCTGAGCCCCATCCCAAAGGAGGGACCTCCTTCATAGGCCCTGACCAGTGGTTTTCCTTTATAGGCCTTATACGTTTACCCTTGGCCTGGCTTACACTCTCTTGACCTTAACAATCTACCACTGTTTCAGGACCAGTCCTGACCCTACTTCTGCTCTCATTGACATGAAATCTGTTAGGATAATGCCAGAACTCTAAGACAGAGTCTCGTCACATGATTCTTTTAAAGAGCTAGTCATTGGTTGGTTCACCCCCTTCACTAATACTTTCTGATTTGCCAGGCTGGATACCACTGGTCAGGGCTGCATGGGGAGCAGTGGTCCACACTCTCAGGGTTCACCATCTACAGGACAAAGAATACTTATTCCTGAAAAGAGAGACACGTGTCAACGGAGAAGATCCTGGAGGAGTCATCAGGTTGAAGATCCTCATGCTGCAGCCATTTCTGTGTCCATCTTAGTGGTCAGTACTGCCTCTCTCTTACCCCTCATTCTACCAGTGTCAGTTGCCTTTTAATTTTATTCTGGAAATGTCCCTACTGGTCATATCTGTGTCTCCTTTCCTGGACCTGTGCTGTGTCCTTGGCTCCTCCAAGGACATCTATACTGAAGCAACAACCAACCTGTGTACTACCATGCACTCTGTGCAGTTAGGACACTGTCCAAATGCCTCTGCTTTTCTCCACTCTTTTTTTTTTGGTACTGGGAATTGAACTCAGGGGTACTCAACCACTGAGCCACATTCCCAGCCCTATATTGTGTTTTATGTAGAGACAGGGTCTCACTGAGTTGTTTAGCACCTCGCTGTTGTAGAGTCTGGCTTTGAACTCGTGATTCTCCTGTCTCAGCCTCCCCAAGTGCCGGGATTACAAATGTGTGCCCCCACGTCTGGATTTTCTCCACTCTTTATGGGCTGCTGCCTTGCCTGTCTTTTGTCTGTCCAGCCCCATTTCCAAGCTCAGTTCATGTTCTTGAGATCACTGAGGATGCCCTCCCTCCACCTGTGCCTACATATCTTCTAGGCTCAGGCCAATGACCACCTGGCCTTCACTCCTCTCTCTCCTAGGCCTCCAAGTCACCATCAGTGTTTTATTCAAGGACATACCACAGTCCAGGGCCTTTGACATTTTGAGGACATAGAACATTCCACAACTGTCCAATGAGTGATGAGTGAGTGAAATGATGAAGGAAGGAAAGATGCCCATCTTGGGTGTAGGTGTCTGATTCTGTACCACCCATTTCTGCTTTGTCACTGAACCAGCAGTGGTGGTCTATATCTCTGTGTTTCCATCTCTTAGCATAGGACTTGGTGCAGGGAAGTATATCTTTTCACTCTTTATGTGCGAATTAAGTTAAAGAAATTGAAAAACACCCAGTAGATTACACTAAAAATAAATGATAGTTCTACCTAGAAGATAATGTACCTAGATTTTCCTATCCCTTGGTGTTAGCAACATTATTTGTAGCCAATGTCTAGGAAGAAGTAGCCCAGAAATCAAAATTTAGTAAAACTAATTTATGAATTATCAATTTGCTTAAAGCCTGCTCTAAAGCTGATAAGCATTTGAAGAATTTACATAATCATGAATCAGAAAATCCTTGTTTCTAGTAATATTTACAAGTTTGATGGCAATGTGTATTCCAGAGGACAATTCCTCATCCTACACCAATGCAGGACACCTCACCTAGAACCTCCTGAAAAAGGCAGGAATGAATGGCTGTGTCGAACAGAACCGGGTGCGAATCGGAACGGGTCAAACACCTGTGGAGAGAAGAGAAGGGTCAGCATAGGTAAGGATCAAGCCCCTGCTTCCAACCCATGAGGGGACAGAATGGCCAGAAGTGGAAGCAGGAGGAAGTGTCCTCAGACATTCTTCCTTTCCCTTCCCTCAGAACCTCCATACCTCTGGGTTTGGCCACACGCTCGGGTTGTGATGAAGGGCGATTATGGACAATGTGACAATGATACCTGCAGACAGGTAGGAGATAAAGAGAAGACTTACTTACTGTATCCATGAAGTAGGGCTATGGTCCCTTGGCCAGCAGGGGACCTGCATGCCCAAAAAGCCTGGTGACACAAATCATGTCTTTGAGCAGTATGACTCAGGTATAAGGAGTTGGAGTGGGCTTGGCAAAGTACCTGAGCACAGGTGAGGAGGAGAAAAATACAATTCAGGAAAAGAGAAGCAAGAAAATATTGGAGGCTCACAGTTTGTAGTAACTTAAGTGACCACTCACATTCATCAAATGCCTTCCATGAGTCTTTGGAGAACATAAACTAATTCACTCCGTATTCACAAACACCTACCAGTGTGAGGCAATTTCATAGTCTCTGAGGGCAGTGAAATGCAAATGACAGGGGGGTGTTATCTTCAATTTCCAGATGAGGCACCAGAGGCTCAGAGAGGCTGAGTTACATTTCTATGATCACTCAGCTAGAGTGGGTCAGGGCAGACGTGATTCCCAAGGGTAGTTGAGGCAATGGTTTCCTTCTGCCATGAGAGGGGACTCAGATGTAGCCATCAGCTGATCTCTGCCATCCACCTGAGGGCTCCTCAGAGATTGGACTGTATCTGACTCATGACACGACATTCCTGATTTTACTCATTTGCCTTGCCCCTAGGAAAGGAACATGTCTCCTTCTGTCCCTGTCTGGGTCTTTCTCCAATCCTCCACTTCTCACAAAATGAGAATTTTACGCCTCAAATCCTGAAACCACACCCAGAGGATATTCACAGAACCTCCATGTGGAGGAGGTTCTAAGTATTGAGTCAGCATTTTGTTAACTGATGTGTATGTCCTTTTGCATGTATCACAGTGGAGTTGTCTATACATTCTATCAAACATAAAGGATGTTTTAAAGAAATGTGAAAGTGAAGAAAAGAATCATATGTGTGCACTGTAGTTGTTGAATCAAGAATCAAAACCTGTATAGCCTGAGGAATGAAAAGTTGCACTCCATTTGCGTGCAATGTGTCCAAATGCATTCTATTGTCCTGTATAACTAATTAAAACAAATTAAAAATTCAAAACCTGGAATGTTGGAATAAAAAATATCAGTGCAACCCAAATGGGGGTAACTATAGTCATGAGATCACAGGCTGTAAAGATGATTCAGTGATAGCCTTGGAGAATGAAGGAAGGAATTTCACTCCAGTTCAGTGAAATTTAAAAAATTGAAGAGTCTTAGGGGTAATTTAAGCCAATGTCCTAGACAGAAAAGTTCTTTTGGTATTGAAGGGGAACTAATTTTTATTAAATTTTCTTGTGGTCCATGTAGGTGCCACCATTTTATATGCATCATTCTAACTACAAAATAAGAACTGATTACTGATAAGGAAAGGGAGACACAAACAGGTTCAGAACTGCTGAAGCACATGGGGATTTAGATCCTCTTTTGTCTCTGGGGAGAGCTTAGGTGAGTTGAGTCTGAAATGCTCATACCTTTGGGTAAGGAGCGTCCATCAGGGAAAGTGATAGGTTTGCTGAGCTCTCTGCTCACAGCTGGTACTGGTGGATAGAGCCTCAGGGCCTCCTTGATGCACATGGTGGTATATGGCATCTGGTCCAGGTGGTTCCTGAAGTGAAGGTCATCCTGAGGGGCAGGCAGGGCCCAGGCAGACCAGGCAGGCCTCTCCCAACTCTTGAGCTCTCACTCACCAGGTGATGGAGGCTCCGTCCCCAAGGAGGCTCTGGACCTCCTCCCTGCATTTCTGCTGATGCTCAGGGTGTGTGGCCAGAGCATAGAGGATCCAGGAGATACCACTGGCTGTGGTGTCATGGCCCTCAAACATGAAAGTGTCCACCTCGGCGCGCAGGTCCTCATCAGACAAGTTGCTCCCATTCTCCATCTGGGGAGGCCATGGATGAGAGAGCAGGGTTTGTCCCTCCCTCTGCTCCTGGGCAAAGCCCCAGACTTCTTTCCCACATACTTACTTTGGCACACAGGAGGATGTCCAGGAAATCCAAGTGCCTTTTCTTCTTGATCTTCTCCAGTTCTTCCTCTTTCTGCAGTTGAGCCTTTCTCTGCCTGATCACTTGGTCTGTCTCAAGTCAATAATTACCAGTCAAAAATAAGAGCTATAGCAACTGCCTGGAGCCATGTGTGCAACCTTCCCCAATTTGGGTGCCCTGTGGAGCTCAGGATGCATTTGGGAGCAGGTGTGTAGGCCAGTGGTGGGAGTTCAGCACCATCTGATGCAGGTCAGCACTCCTTTCAGAAGCACAGCAGATGGAGGCTCTGCATGAGCTCCTCATTTCACATTACCAATGTAATGGCATAGGCAACCATCTCCACTCTGCCTTACCCTGTAACATTTTGGCTCCCAACACTTGCACTAGGGAACTACCCACCATGAACATGTTCCAGGTCCTTTTGGGGCACCAGGGGACCTGCTGTGCCTGAGGGTCATGCCCAGCTCCTTTGGGCTAAGCCTGGTAAAGGAGGGGAAACAATAGGAGGAGACAAAACCTGTGTGCTTATGGGCAATCTGGCAGGCATGATTGGCCCAGCGGCCAGCAGAGGTCAGTCTATAGATGGTGTCATTCTGATGAAAGACATTCCGCAAGCGAGAAGGTATCAAGTAGGTCAGGTCACCAATAGCCTGGATGTAAGACTGGGAATTCCTGAGGAAGAGCAAGCGTAACAGACTGGTGACAAGGAGGTCTGACTGGAGGCAGAATGGATTCTGAGATGAGATTCACTGTGTGGTAGAGACAGGCAACACTGAAGCACAGGACTTTAGAAGGTGGCATGAGCAGTCAAGCTTCCACCTGTGTTGAGGATTAGGGTTCTGTGGCTGGGACAGGATTGAGTTTGCTCAGGAATTAGAATTTGGCCTGGGGCTAGGGTCAGAATCTGTCTTTTTGTGAAGGTAAGCTTCCAAGTCTTTCTACCTTCCTCTCAGGTGAGTTCACACCAATTGGCAAGAATAAGGACCCTGTAGCTGAAAGGTTGTCACTGACCTGTCTAACATGGAACCGTCTTGGTAGCTGAAGGCACACTTCATGATGGTTTCCAGAGTCATCAAAGAGATGTGTTGAGAGATTTCAAGAGAGGAGTCCTGGTTGATAAGCTTCTCCCACTTGTTCTGAGGTGAGAGAGGAACATTGACTTTAGTTCCCCCAGAATGCCTGTGCTGTGAGGTCAGCCCTCTGTGTGTCTAAATATTCTGATGGAATTTCCTCACTTCATAAAGCAGATGTATGACAGCAAGTTCAGGCTCTAAAGCAATCATTTGTAAAGTGATTTGTATTTTATCACAGACTTTTACCATAAACATGTGTTCTCATAGTGGTATTGCTTTAGTTTGAATTTAAGGAAGAAGTTATTGTGAAAATTGTCTTTTGTTAAGTCATAAAATATTATTTTTTGGAGAACAAAGAGGAGGATTACCTTGCTGTTCTGAGACCTGAGCTAGTTTAGAGGGCCAGGTAAGATCCCATTTGAGGGTATAAAAGTTTGTAGCATCATGAATCCTAAAGAGCCAAGATGTGACTTCAAAGGAAGCAGTGTCAGGAACTTTAATTCTTTTTCCTTTGGAACACTTTTGCTGAGCACATATCGGTAATAAAAACAAGAGCTTTGGTGAAAGGTGATGGCATAGCAGGTTAGTTGTAAGATGTGGAGCTGGTGTCCATTTCACTGAATTGTGCAAGTCTATGCAAAGGCCATACAGAGGCCCTAGGCACCCAGGCCAGAGCATGACTGAATTGCATCCTGAGAAGTGCACTTGCCACTAAAGGTGCCATTGCCCAGGCCAGCCAGGGAAGGGTAGTCCTGCTGTCTGACACAGTTTACTACTCCTCTAGTCCACTGTGCTGAAGACTTAGAAATGGGAGATCAAAGAAAGAAAACTTCAGACCAATATCCCTGATGAACATAGATGCAAAAATTCTCAATAAAATTCTGGCAAATCGCATACAAAAACATATCAAAAAAATAGTGCACCATGATCAAGTGGGGTTTATCCCAGGGATGCAAGGTTGGTTCAACATACGGAAATCAATCAACATAATACATTACATCAATAGACTGAAAGATAAGAATCATATGATTTTATCAATCGATGCAGAGAAGGCATTTGACAAAA